>VMDO01004920.1:0-118212 GCA_007922755.1 Pedetes capensis
AAAGACGCATTGCTCTAGGAAAAGCTGTGGCAAAAGATCTCTTTAGAGTATTGAAAAGCAAAGATGTCACATTGAAGACGAAGGTGCGTCTGACTCATGCCATGGTATTTTCAGTGGCATCATATGGTTGTGAAAGCTGGACATTGAACAAGGGAGACAGAAAAAGAATTGATGCTTTTGAATTGTGGTGCTGGAGACGGCTATTGAATATACCATGGACTGACAAAAGAACCAACAGATCTGTCCTAGAAGAAGTACAACCAGAGTGCTCCTTGGAAGCAAAAATGGCCAGACTGCGTCTACATATTTCGGACATGTAGTCAGGAGAGAACAATCCCTGGAGAAGGACATCATGTTTGGAAGAGTGGCAGGTCAACGCAAAAGAGGAAAACCCTCCACCAGATGGATTGCCACAGTGTCTGCAAGAATGGGCTTAAACATAAATAAGATTGTTTGCCTGGTACAGAATCGGCAAGTGTTTCGATCTGCTGTACATAGGGTCGCTATGAGTCGGACTGGACTCGACGGCACCTAACAACAACAACAAAAATAAATGTATTAGCTTTTTATGGCTATGACAAAATGCCTAAGAAAATCGACTTAAAGGAGGAAAGATTTATTTTTGCTCATGATTTCAGAGGTTTCAGTCCATGGTCACTTGGCTTTGTGGTTTCTGGGCCTGAAATGAGGCAGAAGACAATGGCGGAAAATATGTGGAGCAAAGCTGCTCACCTCATAGTGGCCAGGGAGCAAAGAGGATGACAGGAAGTGGCCAAAATCCCAATATTCCCTTTAAGGACATACCCCCCAGTGACCTCCTTCTTTCAAGAAGCCCCACCTCCTAAAGTTACCACCACATCCCAATAGTGTCATCAGCTGGGATCAAGCCTTCAACACATGAGTCCTTGGGGGACATTCCAGATCCAAAATAGAACAAAGTTATTTTGTTTATCCTTCACTGTGATGTATCTTAGCTGCACAGGTTCTAATTTTTCAGTGTTGAGTCAGACCTGAAAATTAGCTTTTTGTTTGTTTGTGTGTTTGTTTTTTTAGTTCCCTAAATGTTTCCACCTGCAGACATAGCTGAGAAGTCTTGGGCTAGAAAGGTAAAGTGTTCCCCAGAGTAAACTGTGCATCTGACTCACCTCAAGATGGGATGGTGCCTCCCATATTTACACAGAAATCACAGGGAGAGTTTGTTAGAAAGCACATTTTGAACTGGTAAGTTTGTGGTAGAGTCTAAGATTGTGCATTTCTAACAAGCTTCCAAGAGTTTTACCCTGCTGCTGGTTCATGGACTACACTGAGTAGTAAGGCCCTGGGGTCCCAAGCATATAAGAGATTCTGATCCCACTAGGATTTTTTTGTGAAATGCCCCCCAAAGTCCACAGTTTAATAAGCTCCCTGAGATGCTTCTCCCCCCAACTCACACAATTTGAAAACTGCTGGAATAAACGAGTAATGTCTGAACTACACGGGATGAAGATCTCATGTAGTATGGGTTAGCTGCCCTTTTGATTTGATCAAATTACGAATAAATTCATTTTCCCTTAAAAAAGTATAGGAGTTAAACTTGGTTCTGTCTTTAGCTCCTTGGGTGACCTTAGGCGATTCCTTTCCCCCCCCATGGGTCTCATTTTCCTCATCAGGAAAAGATTGGAGAAGGTGACGTCTTAGACTCTTCCAGCACTCATGTTTGAGGACTGCCTTACCTTCCCAGACAGCTCACGGCCAATGGTTGCCTGAGTCTGAGAACTACCATCCCCACAATGCCCGCACCTTTCCTCCCACGTGGGTAGTGTGAGGGTCACCAATGGAGGCTTTCTCCACAATCCTCTGCGGTAGGTCAAGATGGCGGCGCCCAGTGGTGCCATGAGCGACTCGGAGAGCAGTAGCGGCAGCGATGCGGAGATGCTGGCGCGGTGCAGAGAGGCAGCGATGCCGGCCTGGGGCTTGGAGCAGCCCCCGCAGGGAGCAGGGAAACCAAGAGCTGGTAGGGTCTGTGTTCGGGAAGGCTGTCCGAAGGGTGTGGGCTCTTCCCCAGGGGCCTGAAAGAATGAATAGTGAGAAGGAAAGTCACCCAGACTTAACTTCCTCTCCTGAAAGAGCTCCAGGGGCTGAGTGGGGATCAGATTCACAGTGAAAGCAGGTGCAGCAAGAGAGTGTTTCCACTATCCCACTGGAGGCAACCGAGTCACCTAAATGTCTCTTGACTCCGCTTTCTTCCGTCCATTCTTACTGCCGCCCACTGGGAAGGCCGCCCCTTCTCTGAGATGACTGCGGCAGCTCCTGACCCTGTATTCTCCCATGCACCCTTTCGAGATCTCTAACACATTCTTCTGCGCCGAGGTCTCCGACGGGCTGCGTCCAATGCATATCCTTGACCGTGATATCCTCACTTCCTAGGAATAAATCTTCAAACTCCTTAATCATGGTTAGAATCCAGCAGGTCCTTGAATGTGGAGTGGGAAAAAAACAAAAAACAATTGCATCTTTACTTTCATTAACCTCTAACTGAAACTTACCATCTCTTTTCATCATGCATGTGAGCAACAAGCCAGCCATTTTGATAATACCTGTTAACTTTGTTCCAAGAGAAGTCACTAGGTTTTCATATCCCATTATGGTCTTCGCAGATATATCAAAATATTTTATTCACAATAAAATGTTGGGAAGAAGTCATTTAAACTCATCCGTGCTTTAAAATTCCAGTTACTTTTAGCCTCATTTCTAGATCTTATTTAATAAAGATCTGCATCAATACAGAAGCACATCTATTAATATCATAAATTTGGTTGTTTGCCATTATGATAACTAAATTTCAGTATTGGGAGTTTTTGTAATCCTATATGTTCCATTTTATGCATTTAAAACATTCTGAGAAGGGGTCCAGGCCTCACCGAGGCTGCTAGAAGCCATAGCAAAGCAAGGCTAAGAAGCCTTATGTTTGCTTAAGGATTTATAATCCCTTTGGTGACCCATTTCCTGCCTACCTATCCCTTCTTGTGCTCCTGCCATGCTCTACATCTTGTAAGTAGGTTTGTAACCATACTCTGCCCACTTGCTTCTGAGCATTAGAACTGCAGTTTCCTCTGCAGGTTCTGTATACAGACCTGCCTCTTCTCCATCTCTGTCACTCACCAGTGGTCAGAACTTGGGCAAAATATTTACTTCTCACTGTGCCTAAACTTCCTCTTTTGTACAGTGATGATAATAGTAGTACCTACCCAGTAATGTTGAGAAGTAACAGATGATGCATCTGCAGTGCTTGGCACATATTAAAGGCCCCACATAGACTGCTTTCTCCCTCCTGCCTAACTTTTGCTCATCCTATCATACAGCTGAAACAATCCCTCTGGAAAGCTTTCTCAGTCTTCCAAGTCTGGCTTGCCTGCCTTCTCTGTGCCCCCACAGAGTGCAATTCACTTCAAGGAGAGTGCTTTCCTTTTTTCCTGCAGTTTGCCTCTTATCTTATCCTTCCCCACTCTTTCACCCCTGCATCCCCATCGCCTTGAGTCAACCCTAGCCAAAACTTGCTCTACAAATACTTACTGAGAGATTATGTTATGTGAATTTCAGAAGGATGGGATCTGGCCTGTCCATTCACCATAGTCGTCCCAGAACCTAGCATAGTGCTCAGGAAAATAATTCCTGAATGAGCAAATTTGTCCAAAGGGCACCTGGGTAACAAGTGAGGGGGCTCTGGGATCCCAGCAGACCCCCAGCCCAGTTATTTCTGCTTTGACAGAATGCTCTCTTATGTGGCAGTCTTAAAAGTATTATGTGGCAGTATTAAAAGTGCTGGCCTTAGACAAGTAACAGCTCGTAAAATCCTGACTTCCCAAATGTGAACAAGCTTTGACTGAATGGAGAGATGAACACCCAAGAAGTGGCATCAAAAGTACCAGCTTTGCAACTCACTGATTTTGTGACATCAAAAATCAGAGAAGGTATTTGTTGTTAGGTGCTGTCAAGTCAGGTCTGACTCATAGCGACCCTCGTAGGGTTTTTAATGGCTGATTGTTTGGGGGTTGCTCCGGGAGTGGATTGCCACGTCCTTCCCCCATAGAGAAGACATAGCTGTGAATAATGAGTACTGTTAATTTATTGAGTGCCTGCTATGTGCCAAGCGAGATGCTGGGCACTTGGACATGCTTGGGTGGTTCTAGTAATATCACCCCCACAATTTGAGAACTCACTGTATACCCTTGTTCTACATACTTTGTACTTGTTGTCTGATTTAATCTTTCCAGCAGTACCATAAAGAGGGTATTATTTAGCCGTATTTTGCAGATGAAAAAGCTGATCTTCAGAAAGGTGAAGTAAGTTGGCCAAGGTCATTCAGCTTGCAAGTGGTAGAACAAGATGTAAATCCAGGCCTGTCTCCAAGTTCATGGGTTTTGTTGTTGTTGTTGTTGTTGTTGTTGCTTGCTTTTTGGTTTTTGTTTGTTTGGGGTACTGGGGGTTGAACCCAGGGCCTTGCACTTGCGTGCTTTGCAAATGCTATACCACTGAGCTGCACCCCCAGCCCATTTTTTTACTTTTTGAAACAGGGTCTCGCTAAATTACGCAGACTGCCTCTGGTCTCGAACTTGCAATCCTCCTGCCTCTGCTTCCCAAACCGCTGGGATTACAGGTGTGCACCACCATGCCCAGCTCAAGTTCATGTTCTTAATTGCTGTTCTGCCACTATCTGCAACAAGTGTCTATTATGGGAAAAACTGCTACCTTTTAGTCCATACCATTTGGAAATGTAGGTCACTATTTTATTAGTGTAGCCTCTAGATACACCTCATAAATCCAGTGATGAAGAACTGTTCTACCCAGGCTCTCAAGCCACTTACATTTGGGGGCAAAATATACTTTGATTCATTTGTGCAACACTTATTTCAAACCAAGGCACCATGAGAGGAGCTGGGATAAAAAGATAAAAAGAAGAGGTGTATCATGAAGGTAAATCCGGGGAGGAGATGGATTTGCAAACAAAGTGTCCATAATACTAACTCTGGAAGGTGGTATCCTTCTCCCCATTTTATAGATGAGAAGAGCAAAGGCTCAAGGAGTTAAATGACTTGCCCAGCATCACATAGCATGTCAGAGGCAAACAGAAATGGTCCCTCTGGAGTGTGATACTGTTTCTGTCCCATGGTGGGACCTCATCATTGCTCTGTAGTCATGACAGGATATATACTCTTCCTCCTTGGGACTGTGTGCTGCAGAAACAGAACTGGGACTTAGAAGACATCTGTCTCCCACATACCCACCTCCAGGACCATCAGGCACTTTCTCAACTCTGTTGTGCCCCAGAGCACATTGACATAGACCACAGCATTCCAGGACCCAGAAATAATGTGAGTGAATGCACAATGACATAGGCACAGTAGAGGCCCTGGAGTTGTTGAATACATCAAACCCCAGCATTGGGCCCACAGGTACCAAGAATCCATTCTCTTCGCTTGGACCCTTAGAAACACAAGCCCATTTTGTCCCATTATCGAGCCCAGAAGCTTCAGAGCCATCTTTCACTTGTCTGCCACCCTGTATCCAGTCCATCAGTACCTCCTGTGAACTCCCACTTCAAACTGCCTATGTCCAGAATCCTCAGTCATTGCACTTTACTCCCTATGTCTCCTTGTCTCACCCCAGTCTCACTCCATACAGTGCCAGAGGTACTCCATAAGAGCCTAAGTTAGCTACTGGGTGGTAGAATGCTTGCCTAACATGCCCAAGGCCCAGTCCCCAGCAACACACACACACAGAAAGAAAAAGGAGAAAAGAAAGGGAAAGAAAGAAAGAAGAAAAAGGGAAAGGAAAGGAAAACAAAAAGAAAGAAAACAGAAAAGAAAGAAGAGAGGGAAAGGAAAAGTAAGAAAGAAAGACCAATCAAAGCCAGTGTATGACCTCTCCTCTGTCTAGAATCTTCTAGTGGCTCCTCTTCCTCAAAGCCCAGGTCCTCCCATTGGCCCACAGGGGAGCCCTTGATGATCTGGCCTCCACAAACTCTCCAGCTTTACTGTGCCTCCAGGTGGCTGAGTGGGCTGTGGCCATACCAGCCCCCTTGCTGGTTCTTGAACACCAGAAAGTTTCCTGCCTCAGGACCTTTGCAGATGCTCTTGCCTGTGCCTGGAAGGCTCACTTCCAGGCACCCACTAAGTTCACCCCTTCACCCTCTCCGATCTCTGTTCAATTGTTACCTTGTCAGTGAAGCCCTCCCTGCCACCTTTATATGAGGATCCCCCACCTAGCACTCCTTCTCTCTCTCATCTACTTCATTTTTGGAGGTTTTTTCCATGCACTTACCTTTACCCAATTTTATATTTTGTTTCTATGTTTGTGTGTCACCTGTTTCCACCAGCTGGAATGTCAGCTGCGTGAGGACAGGGATCCCTGTCTATGTTGTTCAGCACCTAGGACAGCTGGTTATTAGTAGACATGCAGTATTTTGTTGTGTGAATGACCTCCGGGGTGTGCATCCCTAGTGTTTTTGCTTGAAAAATGTGATCAGCTGTCCTTTCCTGTAGCATTTAGTACACAGGCAGGCACCTAGTAGGTGCTCAATAAATGATGCAATTAAATTACACTTAGACTTGCCTGCTTATCATGATGGTTACTGGAAAGCTCTGGAACCTGATGGCCTGGGTCCTTGTCCCAGTTCTGTTAAAGTAGCTGTTAGACTCTGGCCAAGTTTACATCTCCTTGACTTTCCTTCCTCTGGGGGTAATGATCATCTCTCTGATGGGGCTTTTAGGGACAATCCCTGAGTTATACATGTAATTCACTTACACGAGTACCTGGTACCCACAGATGTTGATTTTGTTATTTCCTCCATAAATGCTTGGATTTTTGTTTTTCCACAGATGCTGCAAGTAACCAGTTGCCATCCTCCCAACCGAGCCTCAGGTACTGTGCTTTGGGCAGAAGCTTAACTTACTCATTGAACAAATATCAAGCCCCTGTGCATGCCAGATGCTGGGTTAGACCAGGGATGATAGAGGACACAAGACACGAAGTCCCTCCCTGCACAGGGGGCAGCTTTAGAACTGGCAGGAATTGAGGTCCCTTTGTGTGTGTTGTAGGCACAGGGTGGACGAGCATGACCAAGATGGCAATGAGCTTCAGACCACCCCCGAGTTCCGAGCCCACGTAGCCAAGAAGCTGGGAGCCCTGCTAGACAGGTAAGCAAAAGTGTGCCTTCTGTCTTGCCCTCAGTGACGGGAATGGCAGTGGCACAAGCTGGTTGGGAGCTCACAGTGTCAAAGCAGAGCCATGGCAGCTGTCACCTCAGTGCATTCACAGCCAACACGTCACATAGGTCCTCCTGTGGTCCTGATTCTCCAGGTGAGGACACAAGCTCCTAGCAAGGAGATGTGTTTGAGCTGGTCCTCGTGGCAAACTCCTGTCATCCCAGCAACTCGAGATGCAGAGGCAGGAGGATCACAAGTTTGAGGCCAGAGACAGCCTGCATAGCTTAGGGAGACCTTGACTCAAAATAAAAAGGGGGCTGGCGGGTGCAGGCCGGTGGTAGAGCGCTTATAAAATATATGTGAAGTCCAACCACAAGTACCACAAAAAAAAAAAAAGAAAAGAAAAAAAAATAAAGAAAAGAAAAGATCATATGCCTCATTGCTTCCACTTAAAAAATTTTTTAAGAAAAAAGTTATTTTTGTTGTTACCCTAAATCTCACTCAAAGTCAACTGTTTCCTCTCCCCATAGCTCCATTACCATCTTGGAAGTAGCAAAGGAGTCAAGAAAAGCCAAGGTCCAGAAAGTGGCCTCAGACAACGATGGTGAGTAGTTATTAATGACAGCTGACATTTATGAAGCACCTACTATGTGTCTGGAATAATGTAGTTCGAGAATGTTATCTTCTTTTATCCATCACACCTCACTATGAGGCAGGCATTAGGATGTACCCCCATTCCCAGGCCACGGACTGAGGCTCTGAGGAACAAAGTCACTCCCACCGTAGCCTGCAGAAGTTTGCTACCTCCACAGTCCACCCCCTCCCTCTGTCTCACTCTGACCCCTGCCCCATTCTTCAGCCTCTTTGGAGGCTGCCTTAGGTGGGAAGCTCAACTGCTGGCTTCAAGAAGCCTCTGAGGGCCTGCGGTGAAGAGGAGGCAGTTGCTGCCCTCCAGCACAGCTCCATCTGCCTCTGTCAGGGTCCAGCAGGCCTCTTCTCAGATGAGCCTCAGTTTACTTATGGTCACACAACAGGGATGCCTGGGCCTTTGCCGCTGGCCCAGGAGCTCCTTGAGGCCGAGGCAGAAGGCCTCAGCACCTCACGAAGTGGGGGTGGCACCTGCCGTGCTGATGCTGCACCTGTGAATCGTAGGCTTCCGCCTTTTCTTCACATCTGTCCCTGGAGGCCCTGAGGAGGAAGCGTCTCCCCGGCCCTGCCAAAAGCAACAGCCCCCCAGCTCCAGGTGAGAACTCACACTCTCTCCTCATGGCCCCTCCTTTTTGCTCCTCTTCTGTTTTGGCTGGTCCCCCAGAATAGCTAAGCAGGCCCCAGGCTGGTCCAGACCAAAGGAAGGGGCCTGTCAGATAACCGGAGAAATAGCGCACCCAGTGGGGGGGGCGCTGAGGGCCGAGTGTGGTGGCTTTGGATCTCTGATGGTGGGCCTGACTCCTCCCTCTATCCTGATTGCCTCCTGAGGATCCCTGTGAGGCCTGCACTCTGTTAAGATCCCCTTTTTGTAGAGGAAGATACGGGGGCTCAGACAGGGTAAGTCACTTAATGAGGTCACACAGCTGGTAAGCAGAGATGCTGGCTGCCTCACCCCAAGCCTGAGCTGTCAGATCTCTGGCTGCCTCTGTCTGCAGCTTGGAGTGAGGGAGGGTGGGGAGAGGCAGCTCCGGCCCCATCCCAGCTCCAGCCTGGCTGACTGCCTTCCCCTCACAGCAGCGAAGACAGTGACGAGGAGAGGCGGCGGTGCCAGGAGGCAGCTGTGTCCGCCTCTGACATTCTCCAGGAGTCAGCCATCCATGGCCCCATCAAGGTGGAAAAGGAAGCCAGCAAGAAGAAAAGGAAGTTGAAAAAGAAAGCCAAAAAGGCAACCAATGTGGACTCGGCAGAACCTGCCATCCCCACCAACAAAGCTGCAGCCCAGAAGCTGGAAATGGAGTCAGGCAAGATCAGTGGGGCCCAGCTGTCGCCTGGGACCAAAAAGAAGAAAAGGAAGAAAAAAGCCAAGAAGGCTAGGGATGCTTCCCCATGCCCACCAGCAAAGAGAGCACCGGCCACGCCTATAAACTGAGCCCAGGCTGTGGGCACCACATCCCACCAAGTGCCAGGATGAGGACAAGGCACATCCAAGCCCTGCCTCCCCCAAGCTGAAGCATGTGGCTGGCAAGTCCAGACGGTCCCCACTAGACCCTGATCGTGATGGGGCTTGTCCAGAAGGCCTCCACAAAAGTGGCAGTTTGCTGAGGAGCCTGAGCAAGGGTCGCCCTGTGTTCTGAGAGCTGGGCAGACCTGTGGCTCCAGAATATTCCATAGCCTCGAGAAGAAGGAGTCTTTCACCTGTTCATGACTAGAGGCCAAGGGGTAAAGCTTTCATCTCCCCAGTACTGTCTGAGATGGGCTGGTAAAGTGAGATCTTTCTCCCTCCCCCTCTCCCCAGCCTGGTGTAAGACAGAGTTTCTAAGAAAGGAAGGGGTTCCCAAGATGCCAAGGCCCAGAGGGACTTTCATGCTTCACCGTCCAGTTAGACTCCACAGAACATTGTCTGGGAAACAAGGAGAGATTTTTCTTTCCTCCAGTTTTCCAGCGTTTTCTTTCTCCATATTTGTGAATATACCATGCATGATAATGTCTCTGAGTCAATTCGCTCAACAGAAATGAATTGTCAGGGGGCTGGGGATATAGCTCAGTGGTAGAGCATGTGCCTATCATGCACAAAGGCCTGGGTTTGATTCCCAGCACTGCAAAAAGTGGGGGAAAAAGAGGAAAATAAATTGTTGAGCGGCCCGAAACCTACAGTGATTTGGGTGATGCCTTACTGTCAATGCTGAATCTTGTTTTGGTTTTTTGAGTCTCTCTGTGTAGCCTAGGTTGACCTTGAACTCATAATCCTGCCCCTGCCTCCCAAGTGCTGGATTACAGCCATGTGCCACCATGCCCGGCTTCAGTAAGACCTTTTTTTTTTTTTTTTTTTTTTTTTTGCAGTACTTGGGGATTGAACCCAGGGCCTCACACATACTTTGCAATTGCTCTTCCACTGGACTGCGTCCCCAGCCCATTTTTTATTTTTTATTTTGAGTCAGGGTCTCACTAAGTTACACATGCTGCCTCTAGCCTAGACCTTGTGATCCTCCTGCCTCTGCCTCCTGAGGCTCTTGCATTATAGGTGTGCACCACTGAGCTCACGGTTCAATAAGACATTTTAAATTAGGCCAGGCACAGTGAGTCACGTCTGTAATCCCAGCAACTCGGAAAGTAGAGGAAGGAGGATTGTGAGTCCAAGGCCAGAGGCAGCCTGCATAATTTACTGAGACCCTGTCTCAAGGTTAAAAATAAAAATGGTGCTGGGGATGCAGGTCAACGGTAGAGTGTTTGCAAAGTATGCACTCCCCAGTACCACCAAAAAAAAAAAATCCATTTTAAATAAGCATCACCATATGTGGTGGTCTGCCTGCACCCCCAAAATATGCTCCTTCACTCTAGTTTCAAGACTTCAGGAAGCATCACAGCACTTGGGCTAGGTTTCATGCAACAGGGATCTTCTGCAAGTAGACACTCAAGGTCAAGGTGAAGTTCTAGTGTTATCACCTTGCCTCAGTTTCGGCAGAGCAGAAGAAGCAAACAGGTAGGTGCAAGCATGCGTCACTGGGTCCTGTCTCCCCTCCTCAGACTGCTGGTGGACATCTCCCTGCCCAGTGCCCACCAGACCACCCGTGGACAACCAAGAAACTTCTGTACATTTCTCACCGACTTTACTGAAAGTTAAATAAACGTACAGGCTCACCTGCAGCTGGCTACAAGCTGCAGGGGACTCTGGCTCCTCCTGGGCCCCTTCTACAGTCCCACAAGGAAGGCCCCACTGAGGGTCGGATCCTCTGCATGGGCCCAAGGAGATGATACCATGCATGCCCTGGATTCCCATAGCTGCTTTGTCCCTCCTAGTGGCACTCAGGACCTCAGACTCCCCAGAATGGCTGCCAACTTCCTGAACTCCAGCACTTCACCAGCCGAGCTCCCGAGCATCTGTCCAGGCCCTGCAGGTGGCTCCTCTGTTGGTCTCGCTGCCTCCTCTGTCCCTGGATACTTAAGTTCTGCCAGCAGCTCAGTCCCCACTACCATATGAGCTCAGCAGCTTCCCCTCAAGACAAGGGAAGGGTCAGCAGGGCCCAGAGGCTGGAGGAGCTGCTGCTGGGAGACCTGGATTTCACATGAGTCACAGGCACCCACAGGAGGAATGATGACTTCTTAGCTCTGAAGTGTTTTTTACTAGTAGAGGCAGGATACCAGGCTGGGTCAGAAGGTATGGGGAGCGGATGACCAGGAAACTTGGAGCTCCTGGGGCCAAGGAGAAGGGATGGGTCTGGGAAAGGGAGGCTGGGAGAGGCATCCTCTCAGCTCTTAGCTACAGCCTCACAGGCCTTGGTACAGAGCAGCCATTGGGAAATGCCTGTGCGCATGGGTGACAGGTGGGTACAAACAGGCTGTAGATCACTAGCTGGAAGGAGCTGAGGCAGCACAGAGAGCCCTGGTGGCTGCGTAGGTGACACAACGTGGCAGTGTTGATTGAGGGCCTCTTGGAGCGCAGTGAGTCAGAGCCACCTGGGCTTGTGTCATGAGATATGTGACTTCAGAGATTCTTTGGGGCCCTTGGGCTCTGCAAGTGCAGGCTGAGGGTACTAGAGTCAAAGACTGCCCTGTTCTGTTCCAGGTAACAGTTTTATCCTGGAGGAAAGGTCCCTCCAGAGACCTGCCAGGAACGAGCTCTGCGTCTGTCCTTTCCTGTGTAACCACCGCAGCCTGCTCCAGGCTGGGCTTCTTGGAACTGTCCCTTTCTGAGGCTGGCAGGCAGCATGGGGACCAAGCAATTTTCCAGAAAGGGCAGCAGAGGTGTGGCTGACTCAGAGGTCCTGCAGGTGGTGGAGCTGTGACCCTCCTCACCTCCCAATCGGGCAGTGCCTGGCCTTTGGGAGGCGGTCGCCATGGTTACTGGGAAGAGGAGGCCATCTGTGCGGAGATGAATGTCTCGATGACACCATGGTTGGACGGCAGCAGGTGGCTGTGGCCATTGGTGGCGTCGGAGCTTTGATACAACACTAGGCTGCTGGAGGACACTGCAGAGGCAAACAAGGCCACTGGCTGCTGGCCAAAGCCCCTGTGACCCTGCCCTACCTGCCCACCCCAGGGATACTCAGAACCTTACCTGAACCACAGCGAATTACAGGAGCCCCAAAGTCAAGTCTCTGCCCTTACGTCTGAACAAGGGGAACCCCTAGTGAGGCCCCAGGGCCACCAGGAGTGGCCGCCTCAGGATATTTTGGTGGAGAGGCTCTAGTGAGACCTTTTGTGTATCAGCTCAGCTAGGTGATGCCAGGAAAGTATTTTGTAGATGTGGTGAACAGTACTGTAAGTAAAGGGAGTGACCCACAATAATGTGAAGGTCTTAAGATAGTGCAAACTGGGTGCGGTGACACATGCTTGTAATCCCAGCTACTTGGGAGGCAGAGGCAGGAGGACTGGAAATTCGAGGCCAGAGGCAGCTGTGTAACTTAGCAAGCCCTTGTCTCAAGATAAAAAATTAAAAATCGGCAAGTATAGTCTAATAGTAGAGTGCTTGCAAAGTATGCACAAGGCCCTGAGTTCAACCTTCAAGTACCATTATAAAAAAAAAGGTAAAAGTTGAAGTTTTCTGAAGGTGCAGGAATTTGGCCTCAAGACTGCAGAATCACCTCCTGGACTCGCCAGCCCCCATGGTTCCTTCAGGTAACTCCTGTCTACAGTACACATTCTAATGGTTCCCAGCCAGGAGAAAACCCTATCTGATGGAAGTGGTTAAGTGAATGGGTTCAAGTCCTGTCTCTACCACGCCATAGTAGGGAGACATAGACAGGTCCTTCCCTTCCTTGAGTGTCCACTTGGCCGTCTGTGGTTTGTGGGTTTTGGTCATCAGCACTGAGGACCGAACCTAAGGCCTTGCACTTGCAAGATAAGGACACTACCACTGAGCTAAATCCCCAGCCTCACTTGGCAATAGGTGAAATGAGGCTAATAGTGCCCACCCCTCATGGGGCAAAGCGTGGAGCTGGTGCAGGGAGTGCCCTCCATAACTGTCACTCTGGCCATTGAGGTTGGATGAGGGAATGGGGCTTCCAGACAGGAAGCAGGTTGCCCCAAGTCACAAAGTTAAGGATAGTCTCCCCAGACCTCAAAGCCCAGCAACCCTACTCCATGGTGCCCACACTCAGCCACACACTGCAGGTTGCAAACTGGGGAGCCTCCCTGGTCACTAGGGCATGGACTTGAGGGGGCCAGAGGACCACAGAGCACATACTCCATTGTGATGTGGGAACACGAGTCCTTCCAATTTCCCAAGAGAAGCCAGGGAGCCATATTTCTATGTGAAATCCCCTGATTTTTAAATGCTGGTCACTAATTCAAAGACGATTAAGCCCCAAGCGAAGCCTGACTAAGCATGGATGAGTCACTTCTGGATGACGTGATTACTTCTCATTATTCTCTCTGCAGCCTCTGGATTACTTAACCTCTTTCCTCAACAGAATCAGCTGTTCCTGCAGTTTCAGCCCCATTCTGCAGCTGCACTTGCCACTGGATGCCAACACGGGCACGTGTGGCTCACTGGCAAGGCAGAGAGTACCACCACCTGGCCCCTGTGCACTGCACACCACCCCATTCCCTGTGGGGGTCCCCGAGGGAAGGTCAGGCTGAGGTGCTTACCCGTGGGGCTGGCACTGAGCCGGTGGGCAGGCTGCAGGTGCTGGATGCTGGCTGCGTCCTGGCTGGGAATGTGGATGGTAGTGGCCGGAGAGGCTGGCGCGTGAAGGCCAGACTCATTGGAGGCCTCGGTGTCCGAGGTGAAGACCTGGGGGAACACAGCAGCCCCCTGAGTCCCTGGGGCATGGCATGGGAGGCTCCAGGCAAGGCTGCGGAAGGGCCAGGGCCTTACCTGCTTGGTGGGTGTGAGGCTGGCTAGGGCGCTCAGGTTGGTGGTGTCAGTGATGAGCATGGTCTGCGGAAGGAGTCCTGTGTGCGCATACTGGGCCACCTCAGGCTTGTGGCTGTAGAGGGCTGGCCGGGAGCAATCAGGCGAGAGGACACAGACATAGCACCCTGGACAGCTCCAGCCCCTCCCAGGAGGCTTCCAGACGGGGTGCTCTGGGGGAAGTGGGCTGGGGCAATGGTTGGGCATCCAGATAGGAGGGATGGACCCTATCCCCCAATGCAGGGACCTGCTCAGGTGGGACTGATGGTGAGGACCCTGCAGAAAGGCTAGAACCAACCGCAGTTCCTCTTGTCATGTGGAGACAGCAAGTGTGAAAGGGAGTGGGAGGCACAGGGGCAGAGCTGCTATGCCAAGCAAGGTGCCACTGTACTAAGTGGAAATGCTGTGGTACTAAGAGCAGGTACTGTGGTATAAAGCTCAGGCACCACTGAGGTAGGACAGTTAGCTAGGAGACAGGGGCAGGAGAAATTGAAGTACCTCCCCCCATTCTGTTCCATCACTCACTGGTTGACACCAGGAGTTTTGACTTCAGTGACCAGACCACCTACAGAAGAACTGTTCTTCCCTTTTGAGAAACATCACAAACAAGATTGTTAAATGGCTAAGGGACTAACAGCTGAGCCCAGCTTCCTTGTGACCTATATATAAGAATTCCTTTGATCAATATTTTGATCTCCACTAGCAAGCCCTTCTCCACCAGCAGCTATACAATGTACCTAGTCTCTTCAAGTACAGAACTCTTTGGATAAGAAAAATAACACTGGGCAATGTTGCACATGCCTGTAATCCCAGCAATGCCAGAGGCAGAGGCAGGAGGAGTACCAGTTCAAGGTCAGATGGAACCTGCACAACTTAGACCCTTTCTCAAAATAAAAAATAAATAAATAAAAAGGGCTAGGGGTGCAGCTCAGTAACAGAGCCCTTGCCTAGCATGCATGAAGCCCTGGGTTCAACCCCCCACACACACAGTACTGCCAAATAAATAAATAAATAAGCACACCAGCACCTACTTTCTGTAGTCTCCAAACTCAGTTCCAGATTAAGTAGCTTCAAAGCTCCACAATTACATATTAGCTGAGGCACTTCATCTCCTAATGCCTGCACTTGACTCTCCTCAAGTACCTCTTGTCTTTCTACTTAACTAATAAACTCACCAACTCTGTTTCCTGCTGACTTGTCCTGACATTCTTTTATGCAATGTTAAGAACCAAGCTGCACCTGAGTAGAGGTCCCCAAGGCTCGGAGGGGGATCCCTTAGACTGCCCAGCCAGCAACACAGAGCTGCATTTCCTGCTGCCAGTGACAGCACTGTACTAAGCACAGGTGCTAACTGTTGTACTAAGCGCAGGTGCTGTTGTACTAAGCACAGGTGATGTACTAAACCTGAATGCTACTGTGCTAAGTGCAGGCATCATTGTACTAAGCACAGGCAATGTATTAAGGACAGGGTTACTACACTAAGTGCAGGCTCTCTTGTACTAAGCCCAGGCACTAAGTGCAGGCACTGTTGTACTAAGCACAGGTGCCATTGGACTCAGTGCAGGCACCATTATACTAAGCACAGGTGCTATTGGACTAAGTGCAGGCCTCAGAAGGAAAGGCAGATGGCCTCTGTCAAGATGAGCAGGGCAGAAGGCAGCAATATGTTCATCTCCAGGACCTCTCCAATGAGTAACCCAACATTTCATTCAGAGACCCTGCACCTTGCTGAGGTACCCAGACACTTGTAAAACTAATAATAACCACATGTTTTCCCAGGGACTTAACTAAAAACATAACACACACAATTGTATACCCTTTCAGTCACATACACACATAGACATATGTACCCTTCCAGCTATATACATTCAGAGACATAGACATGTCCACAACCCCTTACTTCAATCCCGAATTCCAAAAAGGTCTGAAACCAAAAGTAAGGTTGGCCCCAGGGCCCATTAGTTGGCAAAACCACACCTGAACCTGGCATGGGGCTACAGGAGTTTTTAGCCTCCCACCTTTTGCTATAGAAGTAGCGGTGCTTTGAGCCCTGCCAGGAGTGTTATGTGATACATGATATGTCCACCAACCTACCTTTCTAGAATCTGTCGATAGTGACCTCTGAAATGCATCTGGCCTCAGGGGTTTCAGAGGAAGGGCTGTGGCCCATGTTGCTTGGCAGCGTAATCGATGTGCACACTGAAAAGCGCCAGATATCCACTCACACAGACACGTGCACACACACAGAAAGGGATCTGATCCTTTGCCACAGAAGCAAGCACACCTGTACCAGACACATGGGCCATGACACCTGCCAGCGCCCCCCTGCCCTACACCCACCCACAGCCAACTTCTGCCTGATCCCCCCAAGCCCCAGGCAAAGGGCTCTCACCGTGTGGGCTCTGTAGCTGGGCCATGGTGGCCATGAACGGGCTCTGAGCCACATGGCTCTGCACGGGTGGCATGAGAGGCTGCTGGTAGGAAGGATGCAGCGGCTGGGAGAACTGGACCGGCTGCAGGGTGGTGAGACTGCTGCCCATGCTGTTGATGACAGGAACGCTTTGTGCCTGAGTGGAGGTCAGGCCTGGCACAGGAGAGGCGGAGTCAGCCAAGCCTCCCTCTACCCCTGCTACCTCCCCAGACCCAGCCCGGACACTTGAGGGCACTGTTCCTCTTTCCTGGAGCCCAGGGGTTGGAAAAAAGTGCAGAATGGTCAAGAAATGATACCGGGCCAGGTACACGCCTGTCATCCCAGGAAGTCAGGAGGCAAAGGCAGAAGGATCCTGAGTTTGAGGCCAGAGGCAGCCTCCACAACTTAGTGAAATCCTGTCTCAATATAAAAATTTTAAAAAGGGCTGGGGTGCAGATTACTGGTAAAGTGCTTGCAAAGTACACACAAGGCCCTGGGTTCAGTCCCCCAGTACCTTAAAACAAACAAATATAAAACAAAACAACAATAACAACAAAAAAATAAATGACCCTGAGCCAGGGGTGGTGGAGCATGCCTGTAATCCCACATGTGGAAGGATGGTGAGTTTGAAGCCAGCTGGGGCTAACTAGAAATGTAAGGCTAGACCAGGCTGCAAAGCAAGACCCTGTCAGGAAGGAAGGAAACTAACCCTGCACTAAGACCTGCCATAATTTAAGTGGCCTTGGCCCTTCAGTGGACTCTTTCTGAGCCTTTTGCTCCTTATCTGGGTCAGTGGGAGAGGCAGGCAGTGACTACTTCAAAGGTTGTCAAACTGGATTCCCTGGAGCCATGGGATCCTGGGATTAAGTCTCTGCTTCCCTCCCCTAGAAGCTCACTATCTGTCTTTAATATTGAGCAATAGTATATATTTGCATAATAGTTCCTGCAAATCATGGCTTTCTAGACCTACAAAAAAACTAGCTGGACACATGCCTATAATCCCAGCACTTGGGAGGCTGAGGCAGTAGGACCATAAATTTGGAGCTAGCCTGGACTACACAGACCCTGTCTCCCTAAAAACAAACTAGAAAACAATAAGCCCTCCTTCCCTTGTTCTCTTTTTCCCACAGCCTTCTCTCCCTCTAAGGTAATACATCATTTTTGTATTACACTTATTTTCTGCCTCTCCTCTTGGATCAGTGGTTCCCTCGTGTCTCACTGGTATAAGGCATTGCCTGGCCCAGAGCAGACATTCAGAAAATAGGTGTTGTGTGAATGAATGAATGAATGAATGAATGAATGGGTCCCTGCAGCTCTTCCCAGCTCCTAGATTCTATAGGAGCTTCAGGAACCCCCAGCCCAGGTGCCCTAACAACTTACCAATGACCAGCGTGGAGGCGCCAGTGTTGGTGAACGTGGGGCCCAGGGAAGCAGGTTCCCCAGGCCCAATGGTCATGACCCCGGGCAGTGAGGCCATGATTAGGTTCTGGGGCTGCTGGTTGAGGCCTGGGGATGTCTGCTCCAAGCTGTGCAGTGCCGTCAGGGTGCTGACCGGAGGCAGGGGGCCCCCGGTTGCCGAGACCTGCAAGGGGAAGGCAAGCTGAGTCGGAGTGGGTCCCCACATTACCTCCCTGAACCGCTCTGGGGTCTCCCAGCCATAGAAAATGGGGTTGGACAGGACACCCCACAGCTAGAGGATACTCACCAGCTTAGCTTCAGTGTTCAGCAGGCTGTGGCTGGGTTCCAGGCCAGTGGGGGACACTTGGTGCAAGGGTGCAGACACAGTCACTAAGGGACCACCACTGCTTGGGGGAGCCTCTGCCGCCTCACTGGTTGCAGGCTGTCCGTATCGCACACCTGGAGTGGAGAGCAGTGTCCAGCCTCAGCACCCCACTTGCCTGTACTCCTGTGCTTCCACGGCCCTCATCACTCTGCACAGTATCAGCACCCAGTCAAGCCCTGGGCTGCTTCCAGCTCCTTGAGTACACAGTCTATACTCTATCAACTGCACATCCCCCACTGCCTACTGCATCCCTGATATGCGACAGATGCTCAGTGAAAGACAATGGAACCGAACTGAACTGGGCTCATGGAATTAAACTGCCCTTGGTTGAATTAAACTAGTTAAAGTTGAACTGAACCAGAAATAAATTGAGCTAGGTAGAGTGAGCTTGACTGAGTTGAATTAAATCAAATTGAATTGAATTAAATTGAATTGAGCTTTTTTTCCGAGGTACCAGAGGGCTGAACCCAGGTCCTTGTATGTACTTTCCAAGTGTTCTGCCATTGGGCTGCACCCCTAGTCCCTTTTTTTTTTTTTTTTTGTATCTTGACATAGGGTCTCACTAAGTTATGCAGGCTGCCTCTGGCCTCAAACTTGTGATCCTCCTGCCTCAGCCTCCCGAGATCCTGGTATTACAGGCAAGCACCACTGTGTCTGGCTCTGAATTGAGCTGTATAGTCAATCCTCTGTATTTGTATGTTCCATATCCTTGAATTCAACCTATGGTGGATTGAAAGTACTTGGAAAAATACTCATGTCTGTGCTGAATACCTGCAGACTTTCTTTTCATTATTCCCTCAACAATACAGAATATCTATCTACAGAGTATTTATACTGCATTAGGTATTATTAGTAATCTACAGATGATTTAAAATATTTTCAAGGGTGTGCATAGGTTAAGTGCAAATGCTATGCCATTTGGTTTAAGGAACATGAGCGTCTTTGGCTTTTGGTGTCTGCAGGGGATCCTGGAACAAATACCCTCTTGATACTGAGGGATTGTTGCTAGGCGCAGTGGTGCATGCCTGTAATCCCAGCAACTTGGGAGGCAGAGGCAGGAGGATCACAAGTTTGAGACCAGAGGCCGTCTGCATAATTTAGCAAGACCCTGTCTCAAAAAGTAAAAAATGGGCTAGGGGTGCAGCTCAGTGGTCCAGCACTTGCAAAGCATGCATGCACGAGGCCTTGGGTTCAATCCCCAGTACTGCAAAAGAAAGAAAGAAAGAAAGGAAAGAAAGAAAGAAAGAAAGAAAGAAAGAAAGGAAGGAAGAAAGAGAGGGATTGTTGTTGTTAGGTGCCATCAAGTCAGTCTGACTCATAGAGACCCTTTACAGAATGAAACACTCCCAACATTGTGCCATACCCAACACTATGTCAGTGATTCTCTGCTATTCATAGGGCTTTCAATAGCTGATTGTTTTGGAAGTGGATAATCATGTCTTTCTCCCATTTCTGAGGTGCTGGAGATTGACCCCAGGGCCTCAGAGAGTGCAGAGCAAGTGCCCTACCAACTGAGCTAAACCCAGCTCCACTGAGGGATTAACTGTACAAAATTAACTGAATTGCATTGAATTATATTGTTAAATTGAATGGGCCAAGTGATAATTGGTTGGATTAAACTGTGCCAAATTTAGATGAACTCAATAGGATTAGAATATAATGAGCTGAACACACTTGGACTGCACTGAGCTGGTTTGAGCCAAAATGGTTTGAACTGATAGTTCTAGAAGGAATTGGTTACAGTGAGCTGCCCCAGCTCCAGCTTGGCTGAACAGAACAGAAGGGAACAGAGCAGAAGGAATGGTGTGGTGTGGGTGGACTGGGATGAAGGGATGGAATGGCGTGGACCAGGTGGGGTGGGCCAGATGGAATGGACAGAGTGAGGAATAGAGGGAAGTGGAGCGCAGTGAACAGAGCGGAATGGGGAGTGGAATGGAGTCAACAGAGCAGGATGGATGTGGTGAGCCGAGCGGTGTGGACCACTATGGGCTGACACCAAGCTGAAGTGCTGAGAGGCCAGTCCTCCCCAGCCCTCCTTCCTACCCTCCTGGTGGCGGCCCCCCACCCCGCGGCACTCACCGTGGACCTTGCTTGGGGAGAGGGCTGAGGGGGGCAGGCCAGGCGAGCTGTGGGCAGGCAGGGCCGGTCCCGGGCCTGGTCCCGGTGGGGGCCCCGTGTACGTGTCCATGGCCAGCTTGTGCCGAAACGCTTCTTCTTTGCGCCGGTTGGCAAACCAGTTGTAGACACGCACCTCCGTGACGAGGTTGGAGCCTAGCCCCTGGGCCTGCGATGGTGACACTCCCCTCTGGATGCACTCCGCCCTGCAGAGATGGCCGTTCAGGAACCTCCGCAAAGGAGCCCTCGCCAGGGGAAACCAAGGAGGGCACTGAGAAGTGGAGCACTACCCAAGTGTTTGAGGCAGGCAGATCTTGGTTCTAACCTCAGTTCTGCTGTGTGCCCTCAGGTAATTGACAGTCTCTCTGATCCCAGCCATAATGTGAGCAAACGAGTCATAGAATTGTGGGGTGGTTGAAATGGGATGAGTGGCCACCCACAGGGTTGCTTAGGTGAGTGAGGGATGCTAGGCATGGGGCCCCGTTCAAGACACTGAGCAGAAGTTGAGTCCTCTCAACTCTCTGGGCCAGGCTAACCTGACAGCAATTGCTCTCAAGGACTGAAGACCCTCCCTGGGCACCCGGAATGGCCGTCCCTTCCCTCAGCCCTGACCAAGCCAGCACTGCCCCCCACCCACCATTCTACCTATTGCACTCCTCCACCAAGGTCTCCCGCTCCTCCTTGCTGGGGTTCTTCTGCCGTTCATAGGCCTGAAACAGGATCTGCTGGGATGCTGGACCCCACTTGAAACGGTTCCTCCGCCCCTTCTTGGTGGGCAGCTCATCACCTGTGGGCTCTTCGATCAGCCCACCCTGTCCTGCATGAGTGAACTCTGTGGGACAGAGAGTCACAAGCAGGACATCAGCCACTTCCACCTTCCCGTGTCAGCTTTCCTGACCATGCCCCCGATTCTCTCATTCCCAGGACACAGAACCAGAGGAGCTCACTGCTAGAAATCATCTCATCCAGTGATGACGAACACAGAGCACAAGTTCTACCACTTTCTTAAGCTATGTCCAAAGCAGGCATCACTAATCAACCCCTGCATGCTTTTCGACTGAGCCAAGATATAATCCCCCAGTCATCATACAAGGCTCCAGGTAAGTATTAATATCAGTTTGGATTTGTCACACTTACTATCCCCCTTTTACAGGTGAGGAAGGTGAGGCTCACAGAAGTTACATATTTCTCCAAAGTCATACAGTAGAGCAGGAACTTGAACCCTTTCTCCTGAGTAGGTTCAGAGCTATTTACTCTGGAAATCAGGCAAGTGTTGGCCAGGATGAAAGAGACCCAGTCAGCCCTCAGCATCTGTTTCCTCTTTACTGGAAACTAGTCAATCAGATTATCCCTTAGCAAGCCACCAAAGGATGAGGTGGAGAAGAGACCTCACTATCTGAAGGCCAGGAAGCAGGAGCAGACTGTAGTGGTCCAGGAAAAGGCAGGGGGCCACCAAAGCGAAGACTTACCTGCTGCTAGATACATTCTCAGGGCCGGGGTTTAGCTCAGTTGGCAAAGTGCTGCTCTGCATGCTCTAAGGCCCTGGGTTCAATCCTCAGCACCGCAAAAAGAGGAGAAGGACCTGGCAGCCCACTCCTGAAACAATCAGCTATTGAAAACCCTATGAACAGCAGAGAAGCACTGACATAGTGCCAGGCATGGCTCAGTGGTGGGGAGTGTTTCATTCTATTGTACACAGGGCCGCTATGATCCGACCTGACTTGACGGCACCTAACAATAACAACAACAGATACCCACTTGGCCCACAGTCCAACATTGTCCACATTGTGGCTCATTCACACCCACCCATACTGCCACAGAGATGGCCACCTTGCTTCTACCTGACCCCATGGTGTAGGCCTATACTGGCAGGGGCCAGGACCATGATCTGGGCTACGAGACACTTTAACCTAGATCTAAAACATTTCAGATTAAAAAAAAAAAATTATCCGGCCCAGGCCATCAAAAAACAGGAAAACCTAAGAAACTGTCACAACCATGGAGCCTAAAGAGATATAACAATGAGATAGAATCCACCCTGGCTGGGATCCTGGGACAGGGAAAGGATACGAGGGAAAAACTGATGAAGTCTGCATAAAGTAGGGACTTTACTTAATAGTAATGTAGCAATATCGGTTTATTAGTTATGACAAATGTACCATACTAATGTTAATAATAGGAAACTAAGTGAGGGGTATGTGAGAATTCTCTACACTGTCTTCATAATAGTTTCATACTTTTTTTTCAGTACTGAGGGGGTTGAACTCTGGGCCTGTGCATGCTAAGCAAGTGCTCTACCACCGAGCTGCACCCCCAGCCCCCGAGTTGTGAAGACTGCCTCTAGCATCTTGCCTCAGCCTCTCGAGATGGGGGGATTATAGGTATGCACTACAGTGCCCTGCTAATTCCATAATTCTAAGTGTGCCTTAGAATTAAGTTTGAAAGCCAGGTGTGGTGGCGCACGCCTCTAATCCCAGCAACTTGGGTGGCAGAGGGAGGATGATCATGAGTTCAAGGCCAGAGGCAGCATGCATAATTTAGCAAGACCCTGACTCAAAATAAAAAATTTTAAATGCACTGGGAGTGCAGCCCAGTGGTAGAGTGCTGGCAAGGTAGGCACAAAGCCCTGGGTTCAGGCTCTTGGTACTGCAAAAATAAAATAAAATAAGTTAAAAATTCTCAGGGGATGGATATTTGGGCCAGTTTGCTTCTTTCTTCTCAGCTCTATCCTGAAATCCTTGATTACATGTCTAACTTTTGGAAATGAAAAATGCATTTTATTTAATATTGTAAAGTTTTTTCCATTGATAGTTTAAGGAGAAGACAATCATACTCTCTCAGAAGCTAAAACTAAAATAAAACCTTATTGTTTTCCCTCATACAAATGTACTATTTTGAGTCAGATATGGTGGCACATGCCCGTAATCCTTGTGACTCTGGAGGCTGAGGCAGGAGGATCTCAGGTTTGAGGCCAGAGATAGCCTTCACAACTTAATGAGACCTCTTGCAAAAAAAAAAAAAAGGTGTTATACTGATTCTCCAGGCATGTATTACAGTACAGTAGGAAGTGAACCCCCCAATAATTGGGGTAAAGATGGAATAATGATCAGAGATGTCATTGTATACATTTCTTTCAATAGTAGCACCTCCCTCTCTCTCCTTCTCTCTCTCTCTCTCTTTCTCTTTCTCTCTCTCTCCCTCTCCCCCCTCCTCTCTCCCTCTCTCTCTCTCTCTCTCTCTCTCTCTCTCTCTCTCTTTTTCCAGTGCTAAAGGCCAAACCCAGGGCCTTGCACTTGTGAGGCAAGCACTCCACCACTGAGCTAAATCTCAACCCTCACTAGTGGTCTTTAATATTGGTTGAAATACAAAGTGGTCTGCCCTCTTTGGAAAGAATTATAATAGTTACCTATGAGAGATTTTAAAAGTACCTGTGCTATGGCCCAGCATTCCACTTCTAGGATTCTTTCCTATAGACAGACTCACATATAAGCACAGACTTAGATATAAATAAGGATGTTCCTTGCAGCAGGTGGTTGTAATAGGCAGATTGGAAAAACCCTAAAAGTATTCTGATAGGTGACCAGTTAAGTCTCCAAATAATAGCCAATAGCCCCTTAAAAAAATAAGATGAACCAATCTTTCAATGTTGATATGAAAAGATGTACAAGATTTATTGCTATGAGAAAAAAGCAAGGTGTGTGTAGTAATGTTCCCATTAATTGAAAAAAAACATATCTATAGTGAGTCTAGCCTGCATCCGTAGCCCTGTGGCATCAGATCCCATCAGATCTCAGAAGCTAAGCAGGATCGGGCCTGGTTAGTCCTTGGATGGGAGACCACCTGGGAACACCAGGTGCTATAGGCTTAGGAGAAGGACGGGGCAACCCACTCCCAAAAGTCAATCCGCCATTGAAAACCCTATGAACAGCAGAGAAGCACTGAATTAGTATTTCTCCTGTTGTATGTAGGGTCGCTATGAGTCGGATACCGACTCAGTGGCACCTAACAACAACAACAATAACAACAACATAGCGAGTCTATGCATAAAATATCTCTGGAGGGACACACAAGGGCCTAGGAATGCCAGCGGCTGCTGTAGTGGAAAGACACCTCATTTTTATGGTAAATTCTTTTCTTTTTTTCCTTCTTTTTTCCTTTTTAAAACACTTAGAAAATTAATAAAAGTCAAAAAATTGCACACATAAACGGAGGCTCACAAGTTGAACATTCACTTGGGGCTTGGTGGGTTCGAGACCTGGATAAGGAAGCATTCCCTGAGTAATAGTGCACCCAGGTCTTCCTGGGTTTGCCCTGGAGGGTTCCCTGCAGTACATCATGCCTCTGAGCTGTTCTTCCCTCTTGGAACACCCTTCCCTCTGCCTCCATAGGTCAAAATTTGACTTGTTCTTTAAGACCTGCTTTTGACTTGTTCTTTAAGACCTGCTGTAAAGATGATGCTTTCAATGTGAACTTTCCTTATAATCTCTGCCTCCCTGAGGTAGAATAAATTCCTCTCCCCTCTGTGGTCTGCTCACCCTTTGAAATACTTTAATATTCCACCCTGGGCCCAATCCAGGGTCAGTGCTCAGTAAATACTTGCTATGATTGTCATCACTTTACAGTCCGCATCTTACTGAATCATCCTGATCTTTTCTCCCACTTTCCCAGGGAAGAGTGAGCTCGTGCAAGGAAGGACCAAGTGCTTCCACCTCGGGGTGCCCAGGACCAACCCTGCTCCCCTCCCCCAGGCAGGCTTGTGCAGAATGGATAAGCAGCATTGATGGAGTCCCACTGGCTTCCTCTCAGTCTACCTGTCTGTGGGACAGGGGTGGGGAAGCTCACAGCCCCCACTGTGAACAAGGCAGAGTCACCACGGCCCGCCAGGGAGGACGAGGGCTGGGGCGGTTACTTACGCTGAGCCACCTCTCGCTGCTTGCGGACGTACCAAGTGTAGAGTGCAGCCCGCTTCTGCGTTTTCATGGGGGTGCCTTTGTTGAGGTGCTGGGACAGGTGGGACTGGTTGAGGCCGGTGGTGTCAACCACCTCCCGCTGCGGGATGTTGTGCTGCTGCAGGTAGGACTTGACCATCTTTGCCACTCGCCATGGGTCCTCCCTACAAGAGGATAAAGACAAGATCTGCTCAGTGAAGCCCTCTAGGGCCTTGCTGGCCTGCAGGTGAGCCGGGAGGCCAGAGCACAGGATCCCTGGTCAGTCTAGGGGTGGGGATTGCGGATGAAAGTCGTTACAGAG
Organism: Pedetes capensis; assembly: GCA_007922755.1. Lineage (NCBI taxonomy): Eukaryota > Metazoa > Chordata > Mammalia > Rodentia > Pedetidae > Pedetes > Pedetes capensis. Next base: position 25,743 of record VMDO01004920.1, read on the forward strand.
TCCAGGGGCCTGAGCTTGGACTCGGGTCTCAGGCCCACAGAACACAGACATACGGACTTACGCAGACATGAATGGACTCCCACGTGAAGCTGTGCAAGTCGGAGAGGGAAGGTGCTCACCATGATGTCTTTAAATTTCCTTCTCTCTTCTACCTGCATGTTAAGTGTGTCTTTATCCATTTGTTGTTGTTGTTGTTGTTGTTGTTGTTGTTGTTGTTAGGTGTTGTTGAGTCGTGTCCGACTCATAGCAACCCTCATAGGGTTTTCAATGACTGATTGTTTCTGGATTGCCTCTGGAGTAGATTGCCACGTCCTTCTCCCATTTTTGTGGTGCTGGGAATCGAACTCGGGACCTCAGAGACTACAGAGCGGCGCTCTACCAACTGAGCTAAATCCTAGCCCCTCCTTTGTCCACTTAGGAAACTGTAAATACCTTGAGGAGGAGGATTATCTTGTTCTCAAACCCCTAAATGGGTGAGGCATTGAGTATGCCCCTGATGATTACAAGATGAGTGGGTGGATGCATGAATGGATGGAGAGGGGAGAATGGATGGGTGGGTGGACAGACAAATGGAAAGTTGGATATATGGGTGGGGTAGACCTACTGAAAAAAAAAAGAGAGAGAGAGAGAGAAAGATGGATTCTCCCAATTTATAGCCAGGGCCACTGAGCCTCAGACAACTTGTGTCCCTTGTGGACGTACCAGGGTCACAGGGCCAGCCAGGCAAAGTCCCATCTCACCAGGAGAAATTCAGTTCTAAGTCAGCCTCCTGGGCAAAAAAAATCACACAGGGTCAAAATGCTTGAAATCTGCACTAGGCCTTTGGTAGCTGCACTGAGGCAGGTGGCTGTTTTTTGGTGGAGTCTCTGGTGAGGGGTTATAAGCTGGCATTCTGAGAACTTGTTGCAGCAAAATTGTGTGTTAGCAGACCAGAATCCCATTTTAGGCTGAGATTCTCCCAGCAGCACAACTCAAGGGAACTGCAGCCACTTGTGATCCATATGCCAGTTCTCTGGTCACTGTGAAGGGATCAGATTGCCTTGTTGTTGTTGTTAGGTGCCTTCCAGTTGTGTTCGACTCACAGCAACCCTCATGGGGTTTTTAATGACTGATTGTTTTGGAATTGCCTCAGTAGTGGATTGCCACGTCCTTCTCCCATTTTTGCAGTGCTGGGAATCGAACCTGGGACCTCAGAGACTGCAGAACAGTGCTCTGCCAACTGAGCTAAATCCCAGCCCTTGATTGCCTACAAAACATATAAATTCTCTCTTCCTCTCCTGCTCTGTCTCAGGCCTGCCTTCTCTCTCTCTCTCTCTCTCTCTCTCTCTCTCTCTCTCTCTCTCTCTCTCTTTCTCTCTCATTGGCTTATATTACAAACATTCAGGTATCAGATAAAAGCCATTCAATACCACAGTACAGAAACAGGCAGAAAGGAGATTTGAACTCAGGTCTGATTCTAAAGCCTGTGCCAACCTGCCCCTCCCTACCATCAGCTTGAGTCAGTAATCTGCTTCTAGAATTTGAGCCTTCTAGTATTTGCACATGTGACAAATGGCACATATAGAAGTCAACTGGTTCTTGCATAGCTTGTTATTGCAAAAGATTGGAAATGACCAAAGAGTCCAGCAAAAAGGGACTGGTAAAGTTGTGGTGCATCTTTTCAGGACAACCATACAAACCCACTGTGGGAGCTCAGAGTGGGCCAGATGGAAGGGTTTATCCGTCATAACTGCTGGGCTACAGTTAGTACAAAATTAAGAGGCAGGCAAAAGAGGTTTTCTCTATGTTCATTTGTGTACACATGAAAAACTAGAGGACACTCCCAAAACTGGAGAGGGTGGCTGCCTTCAGAGGGGACAGGATGAGAGGAAATTTTTCTCTGCAGCTCTTTTGTACTATTTTAAGTTATGTTACTATATTACAATATTATATAATTTACTATAATACATACAGTGGTCCCTTGATGTCCTTGAAGGATTGGTTCTGGGACTCCTGTGGATTCCCAAATCAAGGCATGCTAAGATCCATTATACTAAATGGCATTATAGCCGGGCACCGTGGAGCAAGTTTGTAATCCTAGTGACTCAGGAGGCAGAGGCAGGAGGATCACAGATTCAAGGCCAGAGGCAGCATGCGTAACTTAGTGAGACTGTCTCAACATGAAAAATTAAAAAGGGTCTGGGGGTGCAGCTCAGTGGTAGAGTGAATGCAAAAAGTGTGCATAAGGCCCTGAGTTCAGCTCCCAGTACCGCAAAAATCAATCAATTAATTAAAATGACATTATATGAAAGTGGAAGGGGAACTATTTGGGAAGAGGAAGGGACCAGTGGGAAGGCCATGGGGGACAAGAGAGGGCAATGGTAGGAATGAATATGATCAAAGTACCTGATATCCATGTATGAAAAGGTCATAATAATGCCTATTATTTTGTACAAGTTGTATGTTGTTGTTGTTGTTGTCAGGTGCCATTGAGTTGGTATCCAACTCATAGCGACCCTCATAGGGTTCCCAATGGCTAACTGTTTCGGGATTGCCTTGGGAGTGGATTGCTACGTCCTTTTCCCATTTTTGCTGTGCTGGGAATTGAACTCAGGACCCCAGAGACTGCAACACAGCGCTCTACCAACAGAGCTAAATCCCAGCCCACACAAGTTGTATACTAACTTTAAAATGGCCTAGCATTTGCATATAACCCAGGCACACCCTCCTGTATACTTTAAAGCGTTTCTAGACTACTTATAATACGTGATACAATGTAAATGCTGTGCAAGTAGTTGTGCCATATTGTTGACGGAATAATGACAAGGAAAAATGTCCGTACATGTTCAGTACAGACAAAATATTTTTCTGAATATTTTTATCCACAGTTGGTTGAATCCCCAGATTTGGTTGGGGGTTTTTTGGTTATTTGTTTGTGTTTGTTTTTTTGAGACAGGGTCTCACTCTGTAACCAGGCTAGCCTGGACCTCATAGTGATCCTCCTGCCTCAGCCTCCTGAGTGCTGGGATTACAGGTATGCACCACCACACCCAGGGATTGAATCTGCAGATTCGGAACCCCCAGGTTCAGAACCTGAAGATAAGGAGGAGCAACTGCATATAGTATTTAAAACCAAGTTGTAGCGTTAAGGATGTAGCTCAGTGGTAGAGTGCTTGTTTAGCATATATGAAACCCTAGGTTCAATCCTAAATTGTAAAAAAATCAGAATTATAAACTGGGCACAGTGGAACACACCTGTAATCCCAGCGACTCAGGAGGCTGAGGCAGGAAGCTCGCAAGTTTGAGCCCAGAGGCAGCCTTTGCAATTCAGCAAGACCCTACCTCAAAATTGAAAATAAAAAAGGGGCTAGGGGTGCAGCTCAGTGGTAGAGCACTTCCCCACCATGCACAAAACCCGAGGATCAACCCCCTGATACTGGAAAAAAAGAGTTGTAAACTAAAATAACCCCCAGAACTCTGAAGCCCACCCCACTGCTTTCCCTCCCAACCCTTCTCTCTTCTCCAAGAACCAGCTCTTGCCTGGCACCCTTGACCATGCCCTTCTCAGATGTCTGGGCACATAACCATCATCAACTTTGACCCTCCGACTTCCTTCTTTTTATCAGTGGTTCCCAGACAGGCAGAGAGGAAAAGATAGTGGGGAGAGATAAATTTAAACCCGTCAGCATAAAAACAGCTCACATAAAAATGATAATGGTAAGAATGAATGTTCCTTGAGTATCTGCTGTGTACCAGCATCATGCTGCTAGGCTGGCCATCTAAACCTCACAATAACCCTAGAAAGTAGGTGTTACCCTGGGCACAATGGCGCATGCCTGTAATTCCAGCAACTCGGAGGCAGAGGCAGGAGGATTGCAAGTTCGAGGCCAGAGGCAGCCTGTATAATTTGCAAAGTATGCGCAAGGTCCTGAGTTCAACCCTCCAGGACCACCAAAAAATAAAATAAAATAAAAAAGAAAGTAGGTGTTACTCTGATGCCTGTTCCACCAGTAAGAAAACTCAGGCTCAGAAAGCTGGCATTGCTTGTCCAAGCAAGCGACCTGGGGCTCATGTTGCTGAGACCCCTGAGTTCCCCTGGCTTCCCTCTCCCCCTGCCACCAGGGGCTCCTTCAAGCCTCCCTCCTCTGCGTGGTCCCCTCCCTGAGTGCCAGTCAGGGAAGGGCGGCAAGGGTGTACAAAGTCCAGCCTGTGCCTCTGGCAAACACGTTTATCTCACAGCCTCCCTCCTTTGGCAGGGGCGGCCCTTGCCCTCTCATGCCCTCCTCCCTGCCTGCCTGCCTTCCTTTTCTCAGGGGAGCACAGGGTCAACCTGCCATCTGCAGGGCCTCTCCAGCTCAGACTGGAGACTATCTGCCAAAGTCCCCCTGATTCCCTCTCCCTCGTTCTTTATCTTTCTCTCTCTCCTTCTCTCTCTCTCTTTCTCTCTAGCGCTTCCTCCTTCTCCCACACCATGTCAAAGAAAAGAAAAGAAAGGCCAGCCACCTTCCATAAACATACAGCCTTTGGATAGAAAAATGGGAAGGAAGTAAAAGCGTTCACGTGAGCTGATAGGATCTCTTTGTTTTTAAGCAATTCCTAGTAGAGTTGGGCTACAAATTCACAACAACAATAAAAAGTGATTTTAAAATGCCAGTTAGAAGACAGAGAGCCTACAGAGCCAACAAGGGCCTGCCTTTTCCTTTTCTGAGAGAAATCATTTGTGCTGCTTTTTTCTGGAACCTACTGAATCAGCCTCTCTCTCTCTCTCTCTCTCTCTCTCTCTCTCTCTCTCTCTCTCTCTGTATCTCTATGTATCTCTTTCTCTTTCCTTCTCTCTCTCCCCTCCCTCCCTTTCTCTCCTTCTCTCTCTCTCTCTCTCTCTCTCACACACACACACACATACACACACACACACACACACACACACACACACACACACACACACACTTGGTCTCCAAGGACCTGGCTCTCTTTCGTGACAGCTTCCCCACTCAGCACTTAGAGACTAAGGCCCCAAGTGTCTCCTGCCTTGACTCCAGCAGGTTTGAGTCAACCGTGGTAGGATTTGAACACTGGGCACCCTAGGCCCCATGTGACCTCCCATGACCCCCACCTGCTCTGCAACACAGGCTAAATTCTTACCTACCTCACACTGACTGCTGCTGGGAGAATTAAATGGGTTCCAGATAAGGATGAAGGGTTGGGGCAGGGCCTGGCCCATAACAAGGACTCATTAACTGGAACACTATTGTCACCATCATCGTCTTCAACATCAACGATGTGGTCCTGTGGACCTGTGGCCTCGTGGAAGAGCCCACGCAGGGCGAAGATCTGCCCACATCCTCCCCCTACCTCCTCCCTATTCTGTGATCAATCAGATGTCCAAAGCTTTGGGTCTTTTGTTCTCTGACACCCAAGGTTCTATAGCTGGGAGCAGTCTGAAGGGTGGCTTCTCTAGAGGGGGAGCTGAATTCTCAGCGTGGGGGCCATAGATCCAAGTTCAAGTTCAGTTCTGCCACCCACTATCTAAGTGGCTCTGGGAAGTGCCTTAACCTCCATGTGGCCTTAGTTTCCTCATCTTTGAAGTACAGCTAAAGATATTTCATATTTTTAATCAGATTTATTTTTGAATTTTTTGTTTTTCCTTTTTTTTTTACAGTGCTGAGGACCGAACCCAGGGCTTTGCACTTGCAAGGCAAGCGCTCGACCACTGAGCTAAATCCCCAATCCCAGATATTTCATATTTTAGAGAGGAAAAAAGATGAGTTTAGTGCATTTGTAATCCCTCCATGAGCTCTAAGGTACTACATGGAAATGAGTTGATGGTCAAGCTGAAAAGCAAGAATAATGGGGAGGAGAAGGTGGAGGTAAACATACAAAAACTGACGTGCAACCTCAAGGGTGCTGGTCAGATGTGGGGTAGGGGGACACAGGTCCAAGTCCTGGCCTCTTGGAGTTACTTTGGGTAAATCCCTTTGCCTCTCTGAGCCTTAAGTTGTTGTTGTTGTTGTTGTTGTTGTTGTTGTTGTTGTTGTTAGATGCCATGGAGTCGAGTCCAACTCATAGTGGCCCTATGTACAACAGAACGAAACACTCCCCAATTCTGTGCCAGGCACATGATCTTTTTTTATGTTTAAGCCCATTGTTGCAATCGCTGTGTCAATCCATGTAGTTGAGGGTTTTCCTTTTTTGTTGTTGTTGAACTGCCATTCTCTCAAACATGAATATCCCTCTTGAGGGATTGATCCCTCCTCACTCATCTGTAAAGCTTACTCATCTCTAAAACGTGACCACCTAAAATGCTTGAGTCAGCTCCTATTAATTGCACAGACTAGTGCAGTCTGGGGCTGGGATTTAGTTCAGTTGGTAGAGCGCTGTGCTGCAGTCTCTGAGGTCCCGAGTTCAATTCCCAGCACCGCAAAAATGGGAGAAGGGCCTGGCAATCCACTCCCAAGGCAATCCCGAAACAGTCAGCCATTGAAAACCCTGTGAGGGTCGCTATGAGTCGGATACCGACTTGACAGCACCTAACAACAAGTACAGTCTACCAGTGTCAAGCTATGTAACCCATGTGAGAGTGTTATTTTCATTTCTGCTTTGCAGAAGAAACTGCAGCTTAGAAAATGGAATCCAGCTGCCTAATTGGAAAGGGACAGCGATGGAATGGATGCCCAAGCAGGCTGGCTTCCCCAGGGGACATCAGATCCTTTTTCCTCCCGTGGCTACTCTCTTCCTAGCTGTCAATGCCCTACAACTGCTTGATGGGAGATCCAGTGAACTTCAAGGTTGGAGTTTGAGCTGTTCAGGGACAAGGAGGACCTGCAAGGACAACAGGAAGGAGCCCTGGATCCCAGATGCTCTCTCAGCTAGGAGTGGCAGGTGTTCTCAGAGAACTGTGGTCACTCAAGGGCCAGATTTGGGGGATATGAGTGATAAATTAGGCACCACAGGCTATGCTTTTGAAGAGTTCCCTAATTTCATGGTAGAAGACAGAAAAACAAACAAACAAACAGATAAATAAGCTAGTTTGTTGTTGTTGTTGTTGTTGTTGTTAAGTGCTGTCGACTTGGTGTCCAACTCATAACGAACATATGCACAACAGGCAAAACACTATTGTCAGTGCTTCTCTGCTATTCATAGGGTTTTCAATGGCAGATAGATTTTTTGGAGTAGGTTGCCAGGTCCTTCTCCCAAGCCTACAGCTCCTGGTGTTCCCAGGTGGTCTTCCATCCAAGTACTAACCAGGCCCAACCCTGTTTAGCTTCTGAGATCTGACAGGATCGGACACCGCAGTGCTATGGCTACAGGCAAATAAGCTAGTAATGTGTGTTAAAATGGGACAAGAGAAAGTATGTGAAAGTGGTAGAAAAGAGCGTGACTAGGGGTGGATGCCACCCCTGAGGATGGGGCAATCAGGAGCTGAGGGCAGAAAGGAGTTGGAAAAAATGAGTTCCAAGCAGGCAGACGACAAATACAAAGGCCTAGAGGTGGCAATCGGCTTGTGTGTTGAGGGACAGGGTGACCAGAGCAAAGTGAGTGAGGAACAGAAAGGTCAGGGAAGTGGTGGGGCTGAGGGCAGCAATTATGGGTTTTAGCCATTGTCTACCTAGAGAAACTGAGGCAGAGGAGGAGAAGAGGCTTGCCCAAGGTTCTTAGGTGGACTAAGGGTGGCGATCTGAGCGCAGGCCCCAAGTTCATGCCGCAGGCTCCTGCATGGGGTGCCTGCCGGGGTGCCAGGGACCCCAGACCCACCCCTGCCTCTTCCCAGGCAATCTTCTCTAGAGAACCAGCTGCCTCCAGGAGTCCGCCCTCTGCACCACCTGCTCCAGCCTCAACCTCCCCACAGCCCAGGCCTTTTTCAGGCGTCCCCCAGCCCTCTCCCTGGGGCATTCTCCCCTGCCCTGAGGCTAAAGGCCCCAACTTTTATCCCTGGGGCATTCTCAGATCCCTTTTGTTACCTGAACAATAAGTAACCCAGGTAGTTAGTTATAAACTCTGCAGGAACAAGGAGCTGGTTGATAATTTATAGCAACATCTCAAATTTAAATGGAAAGTAAATAGCATGCTGTTAGCATTAAAGAAAACCCAATCGGTGGGAGGGAAGCACTCAGCCTCCTCCCAGCTCGAGCCTCACTCTCTCCCCAGCCCCTTCTCCCAGAGGAACCGAGACCCTCTCCCCTCCAGGCCGCTCTACTCTCTGGGCTTCTCCAGGCCTCTCTCCATCTCCTAGCCTCTCTCCTGGCTTCCAGGTTTCTGCTCATCCCCAGGGAGCACTTTGACCTCTGCTCTGGGCTCAAACGCAGTGGACCAAGCCTCCCTCCACCCACCCCCCACCTCATCAAAGGAGCTACTGATCAAGAAGCCCCACCCAGCCAGGTAAGAAGGCCCTTGGTACCCCTGGCCCCCAGCCTCACCCCAAAGCCCCCAGTCTAAGCTGGGGCCCTGCGCAGGTCAGACCCAGCCCCACCCTGTCCAGGTCGCTCTTGCCCTGGGTCTGGCCCCTCCCCTGGAGTGCAGCAGCCCTTTGCCCTCCTCTTCCTGCCAAGTCAGGGGGCCTGGCTGCTCCCCTGCCCCCTGCCTAGGGCCTCTGGAGGCTCCCTGGCATTTCTGGGAAGGCTGGGATCTGCCAGCCCTCCCCCACCCCAAGCCAGGATCAGGACCTTGGAGAGAAGAGTGAAGGCCATCCCAGCCAGAGAATCTTTGGAGCCCACCAGCTGACTCCCCAGCCACCCCCGGGCCCTCACCAGACTCTTCTCTCCTCCAGGCCTCAGGCCCCCCCATATAGGAAGCAGAATTATTAACAGACTCCTCCCAGGGCTCATCTCAGCATTATGGGATATTGGGATACTAGACACACAAACCCCAACAGCAATTAGTAAGTATCCTGGAGCAAGAAGCTCTGGGCTGGAGGTCAGGAGCCTTTTGGGAGGGGTGGTCCCCGAAACCCCAGGTCACCCTTTCCCCACCCTGCTGTCCCCTTTCTCCACCCCCACTAGGTGGGAAGTTGGTTGGCCCAGGCCTCTCCAGGCTACCTTCCCTACAAGTTAATGATCACAGGCCTTATCAGAGCCTTTTGTCATTTATAAATTTATAAAACAAAAGAGAAATAATAAAGTGCATGGGTAATTAGTAACCAGGGCAGCTCTGCTGAGGAGAGGGGAGGCATCATGCGAGGGACCCACCCAGTTCTCCAGGAGATGGGGAGCCAGAGAGCAGATGGGGGTACAGTACAGGGAGGCCTCTGAGGCAGCCTGATGGCCAGGTTGGGGTTGGTGCCTGGCAGGGAAGGGGAGCGACTCCAAGGCTCCGTGTGTCTCAGGTAAGAAAGACCAAGACTTTCCCAGATGCCCCTGGGGGCCAGGGAAGTCCCCCAAACCCCAGCCTCAGCACAGGCTCCCCAGTGGTGCTTCCTGACTCCTCCAAACCTACAATCGCAGCACTTAGTGGGGAAGTTGAGGTTTGGGGAGTAGAAATGGAAGCTAAAAATTCCCACCACCTTCTGGCTTTGCAGGCATTTGAATTGTGAACTCTCCTGCTTCATCCTCCATCTCAAAACGTCCCTAGGGTCGGGCCTACTTTGTAAGGACTAAGCTGAGGGCCATGGCCCATTGGGATTTTGCAGAGGGGCAGGTCAGGAGCTCAAGGCTCCAACCTCCAAGTAAGGACCCCCTGAGCACCCCAGGGCCCTGCACCCCTTCCGGACAACCAGGCTACAGGCCACAGCTCAGGAGGACTCTGGACTCAGAAGAGGGGCTGGCTGGGAGGAAAGCGGGGCCCCAGAGGCCTCCTGCTTGGGTTCTGGGGACGGGGTGGGGTCCTTACTGTAGCAGAGTCTCCACCACGGCTTTCTGGTGGGCTGCCTCCTCAGGGCTGAGGTTCTCCAGCTCTTTGAGGATGGGTGGCGTGAAGTCTTCCCCATCGTCGTCCGTGTCTTCCTCGGAGCCCCGTGTCTCCCCCAGCCCATTGGGCAGCTCAGCCAGGTTGCCTCGACTCCCGCCGCATGACTCCCCTTTGTCCAGGGGACCCTCTCCAGCCAGCAGGTAGGGCCCTGGCTCCCCTAGAGCCTGAATCAGCGCCTCTTTGCTCAGACCCGATTCCAGCAGGGCGGCCAGGAGCTCCGACTGCAGCTGGCTCAGTTTAGCCACCATGGCTCCGCTGCCACTGGGCCACGCGGCCCGCAGCCACCAAGCCGGCCACCTCCCCCACCCACCGTTCAGGCTGGCTGTCACAAACTAGGCTCCATGCACCCACTGCCCCCCCAAACCCCACTAGCCAAGCCCTGTGGGCACCCCCCAACCCCCAAGCCTGGCCCTGGTGGCCAGTGAATCAGGGCCCCTGCCTGCTCTGTTTACATTGGAGCTGGGGAAATTCTCCAAGGTTCATATTTATCCGTGTGCTTAGCAAAGGGACTGAACTTTGGACTTCAGCCCTGCAAAGTGCAGGCCTCACGGCAGCAGGAGAGCTAGGGAGCCATGGCCTTCAATGGGAGTAGGCAGAGGGGAGGGGAGGTGGGGGCTGGGGGCAACTGGGATAGAGGGTGCTGGGAGGCCATCTCATGAACAGCCCTGGGTCCCACCCCCAAGAGCCTCCTGGGGTCAGGCTGAGGCAGAAGACCATAAAAAGTCTGTATCTGTGGGGAAGCAAAGCAGCAGGAAGTTCTAGGCCACTGAGCCAGCTCTCAAGGGCAGAGCTAGGACACATCCATTTTTGGGGACTACTTCAACCTACCCCTCGCCCAACCCCATAGGAAAAACTGTTAAGTCACCACTATGCTGGGTCTGTCATGCGTGTCTTGTCTTTGCTGTGTCCTTGTAACTGAGTAATCACAGGAATCATCTCCAGTGTATAGAAGAGGAAATCCAGACTCTGAGAGGTTAAGCAACTTGCCCAAAGGCACAGCCAGCCGGCAAAGGACAAGACCTTCAAGGGTGGGGTTAGGTTGGGGATAATGAGGCACTAGCCCTAGGTGTGAATTTTAAGGGGGCACAAAAAAACTTAGTAACAGATCAGTAATATTTTTATGCAATATATTTATTTTTAATTAATTATTTTAGTATATTCTATTGATTGATTTATTTTTGATACAGGGTCTAGCTATGTAGCCCAGACTGGCCTCAATCTCAGGATGCTCCTGCCTTAGCCTTTTAAGTATTGGGAGTACAGGCATGCACCACCATGCCCAGCCATGAAAAATAGTTTCAAAATTAAAATTAATGCAAAACCCCAATGCATATGTCCACACAAAAACTTGTAGATGGATGTTCACAGCAACATTATTCATGGTAGCCAAAAAGTGGGAAGGAAAAAAACCCATAAATATCCATCCACAGAAGAATGGATAAAGTGTGGCATATCCATGCAATCCCCCATGTGTCTGTCAGCTTGCTATGCTATTGGGGCTCGTGTGTTGCTGTGATGCTGAAAGCTATGCTACTGGTATTTCAGATACCAGCAGGGCCACCCATCGTGGACAGGTTTCAGCTGAGCCTCCAGACTAAGACAAACTAGGAAGAAGGACCTGGAAGCCCACTCCCAAGACAACTAGCCATTGAAAACCCCAGGAATAGCAGAGAAACACTGTCAAATATAGTGCCGGGAAATGAGCCCCATAGGCTGGAAGACACTCAAGAAAAAATGAGGGAAGACTTGCCTCCTCAAAATAGAGTCCACCTTAATGATGGGAATGGAGTAAAACCCCTGAGACCTTCTTTTGATGATGTGGCACAACTCAAAATGAGAAGAAACAGTGGCTGCAACATTGGGCTCAAACATAAAAAGATCATGAGCATGGCTGCTGGACCTAGGGTTGCTATGAGTCAGATCTGACTCAACAGCACCTAACATCACCACAAAAGCCCCACAATAGCATTTTAGTCTGTCGTACAAAGGAATGAAGTTCTGATCCATGCTATTACGTGATGAACCTTGAAAACATGGTGGTAAGTGAAGGATGCCACATGAAATGCTCAGAACAGGCAAATCCAGAGAAAGAGAAAGTTGTTGGTATCCAACTCATAGTGACCCTCATAGAGTTTTCAATGGCTGATTGTTTCAGGATTACCTCAGGAATGGATTGCCATGTCCTTCTCCCACTTTTGCAGTGCCAGGAATCGAACCTGGGACCTCAGACACTGCACTCTACCAACTGAGCTAAATCCCAGCCCCAAAGAGAAAGTAGATCCTTGGTTATTAAAGGCTAGATTGGAGACTGGAAGAGGGAATGGCTGCTTAATGGGTACCAAGTTTCTATGGGGATTAGATCCCCAGTACTGCAAATAAATAAATAAATAAATAGAATTAAATTACAAATATGGTTCCCATTGTATTTCTACTGGACAGTGCTGTCCTACAATTTACTTACATTGGTGGCTTATGATCTGTTGCTCCTCTACTAGAATGTAAGCCCCATGAGGGCAGGGCTTTTTCTGCTTTGCTCACTGCTATATTCTCAGGGGTGGGCTGGGATGTAGCTCAGTTGGTAGAGCACTGCTCTGCAGTCTCTGAGGTCCCAAGTTTGGTTCCCAGCACCACAAAATGGGAGAAGGACGTGACAACCCACTCCCAAGGCAATCCCAAAACAGTCAGCCATTGAAAACCCTATGAAGGTCACTATGAGTCGGACTCAACTCCACGGCACCTAACAACAACAACAACAACACACACATCATGGGTCCCGATATTTTTAGGGCTGGGATTTAGCTCAGTTGGTAGAGCACTGCGGTGCAGTCTCTGAGGTCCCGAGTTCAATTCCCAGCACCGCAAAAATGGGAAAAGGACGTAGCAATCCACTCCCGAGGCAATCCCAAAACAGTCAGCCATTGAAAACCCTATGAGGGTCGCTATGAGTCGGATACCAACTCGACAGCACCTAACAACAACAACAATATTCTCAGGGCTTTCTATTTTGCTTTGTACATACATAATAGTACACAATAAATATTTGATATTTGTTAAATAAATGAATGTTGCTGTTGTTAGGTCCTGTCAAGTCTATGTCCAACTCACAGCTACCCTACATAAACACAACAGGCGAAATGCTATTGTTAGTGCTTCTCTGCTATCCATAGGGTTTTCAATAGCTGATTGTTTTTTGGGAGTGGGTTGCTGGGTCCTTCTCCCAAGCCTATAGCACCTGGGTTTCCCAAGTGGTCTCCCATCCAAGTACTTAACCAGGCCTGAACCTGCTTAGCTTCCGAGATATAACGGGATCAGATGCCACAGTGGTACAGCTGCAGACAAATAAATGAATAGTTAAGTTTAATTGCAACTAACTGTGTGCAATAGAGTTTGTGTGTGTGTGTGTATGTCTGTGCGTGTGTGTACGTATGCATACGTATGCATGCTGGGGATTTAACCCAATGTGCGATGGTTTGAATGTTTCCCACTAAGCTCACCTGTTGGGAACTTAAACCCCAATGCAGCAGTGTTGGGAGGTGAGGCCTAATAAGAAGCAGTGAGGTCCGGAGGGCTGCCCTTGTGAATGGATGCATGCCCTTAAATCTAGAGGGAGTTAGTTGTTTAGAGAGTACATTGGTTGCAAAAGCTAATTCGGCTTTCCCTTGCCCTTCTGCCTCCTACCATGTGATCACGCAGTTAGAAGGCCGCCTTCACTAGATATAACCCCTCTGTCTTAGCCTTCCCAGCCTCCAGAAACACAATCCAAATAAATTTTACTTATTATACATTACCCATTCTAGGTTATAACAGTAGAACACAGACTAAGACACCATGTAAACTTAACTCTGTAGTTTAGTGGTGCACACTTTAGTCATGCACTGGATTCTCAGAACAACTCTGTGAGTTAGGATCTGTTATTCCCATTCTTTAGGGGAAGAAAGAGAGGCTCAGGGGGGTTAAATGATGGCTCAGAGTTCCTCAGAGCTGGGATCTCAGTCCGCCTGAGCCAAATGATCCAACTCCCCATCATGAGCAGACAGCCACCCCTTGGGAGAGTGGGCCCCCCATTTTGGTGTTTTGGGGTCAGGCTTGCAGGGAAGATGCTGTGTGCAGTCTGTCCCTTTGAGGTTTCATGATTTCCTGCTGACAACCTCTGCTTGGAGGCTGCTTGCTAACTGCCACTGCCCCCTTGGTGACTTGGCACGTTTGACAGGAGGCCAGAGGAAGTGAGGGTGGGGTCTGGATCCTTTGCAGAAGCGTGAACTCTAACTGCTGGGTTGTCAGGCAGCCGGTAGCTGAGCTGTGACTGGGGGTGAAGGTGGATCTGGTCGAGGAGGGACTGGTAGAGAGCAAGGAGACCGGTGCTTCAGGGCACAGAGGCCAGGGTCCTGGGCCCCTGCATTGGGTTCCCTCAGCTCAATGAGAGGGGCTGTTGAGGAACTTAAGCTTGCTTTTTGGTAGATATTAAGGTAGGACCAACAGCAAAAGCTGGTTACAGCCCCCAGTTTAGGAGAGAAAGCCGAAGGTCAGGACAGTTGGCATATTTTTAAATTGACATATAATAACTATATATTTATTGGTTACAGTGTGTTATTTTAATATATGTACACAATATGTAATGATCAGAGCAGGGTAAGGGGTATAACCACCACCTCAAGCATTTATCATTCTTCGTGTTTGTTGTTGGTTGTTAGGTGCCGTTGAGTCAGGTTTGACTCTTTTTTTTTTTTTTGCAATACTGGGGGTTGAACCCAGGGCCTCGTGCTTGCATGCTCTGCAAGTTCTGGACCACTGAGCTTCACCCCCGGCCCATTTTTTTACTTTTTGAGAAAGGGTCTCGCTAAGTTACGCAGACTGTCTCTGGTCTCGAATTTGCAATCCTCCTGCCTCTGCCTCCCCAGCCCCTGGGATTACAGGCGTACACCAGGTTTGCCTCTTAACTACCCTATGTATGACAGAACAAAACATTACCATACACTGTGCCATACACAGACTCTGAGCCCACTGTTGCAGACACTGTGTTTCTTCTCATTTTGAGTCATGCCTCATTGTCAAATGGAGGTCCCAGGGGCTTTACTCCACTTCTGTCATTAAGGTCAACTCTACTTTAAGGAGACAACACTTCTCCAGTCATTTTTTGAATGCCTCTCAGCCTGAGGGGCTCATTCTCCAACACTATATTTGACAGTGTTTCTCTGCATTTGTAGGGTTTTCAATGGCTAATTATTTCTAGAGTGGGCTGCCAAGTCCTCCCTTCTTTGTGTTGGCAACAGCCAAATCCTTTATACTAGAAGTTTTGAAATATACAATGAATCACTGTTACTCATAGTTACCCAATTGTGCGGTTAGAACATTAGAAGCTATTCCTCCTACCCAATTGCCCTCTGTACCCGTTAACTACTCTTTCTCCATTTCCCCTCCACACCAACCCCTACCATATTCCCAGACCTTGGTAACCACTATTATACTCTATTTCAATGAGATCAACTTTTTCACTTCCACATATAAGTGAAAACACATGGTATTTGTCTTTTGGTGCCTGGCTTATTTTACTTAACATAATGTCCTCCAGTTCCATCCTCATGTGGCAATTTGCATTCTTGATAATTCTTGGTTTGAACTTTGCTATACCCACAGCCCCAACCTTCACCCCCAGCTAGGTGGCCTCAGGCAAGAAGAGTTGCCTTGACTTACCTATACAATAAAACTATGGATTTCATAGGGCTGCTTTTTGTGGAAAAAAAAAAGTTACCATAGACTTTTTACGAAGCGCATTATGCAAAGATGCCAAACTTTCTTGGTTCAAGGTGCCCTTCTTATCTCAGTAATTCTTTTCAGGACATCACTACACCCACTAAAAAAGGAAAGAGTAATGTTTATTAAGTAGTCAGATCAAAGCAACTAGTAAATATTTATGGCCTTACAACTTAGATGCTTGAAAAGTAGTGCACATAAATTAAAAGAAAAACAATATTTAGTTCATTCTTCTTGTTGTTGTTAGGTGCCATCTTAAATACCTATAAATAAGTCCTAGTGGGATGTGTGTGCCTGTCGGCTCAACACAACTGCTTGAACTTTGGAATTAGATTAGGGCCTACCACCTCCACTTCCTGCTCCACGATAATTTTTGCATGACACTTGCTCTTTATCACAACCATGGCCATAAACTCAGCTTCAGGAAGTTATAACCTTAAGGAAGGGAATGTTGCTTCATTGAAATTTCAAGTTGTGAACTACCTAGACCTGGTAGTTTGCAAGGCGCCCAACAGAGGTCGCTGTGTTTCCTCTAAAATTTCTCAAAAATCACTCTGTTGTATCCTGGGGAACTTCGAGCCACAGTTTGGGAACTGTAGACCTCATGGACTGCTGTAGACATAGTAACTGTTCAATAAACGGGAGCTATGAGCTGTTTTCAAGACTGGAGTTCAAGCAAGACAGAAGCTTCCCCTTGATCTTGGGAGCCAGCACAGAGCCAAGTTCAGAACTTTCTTGGAATTCAGCTGACCCACCTGCTTTGTGACTGTTGGTATCCGTGGAGACAGTGCCTGGAGGCTGTCCTGTGTTAAAACTCAAAAGTGTTCTCCCTCCTGCCCCCACTACTCTCTAGCTTTTATTGAACAGTTACTGGTGTATGCACTTACCATCCATTTTTCTCATGTAGTATCTAACAACCTCATGAGGTAGGTACCTTTATCCTCACCTTGCAAATAAAGAAACTGAGCTTCTAAGACACTCTGTAACCTAATAAACTATTTGTGGCAGAGCTATGATTTAAACTCATCTTTCTAATGCCAGGATCTAAGCCCATAGTTACATATTTATCACTGTTACTTTTGTTGTTGTCCATTGGCATTGTCACCTTCCTGATGACTTTGCGGATGAAAAGACTAGGGCTCCAAGGAGATAGAGCACAATGATTAAGAGCACTGACCCTGGAGGCAGACCACCTGAGTCAGAGCCCACCTCTGCCAGCTGTGTGACCTTGAGAAACTTGCCTAAATTTTCTGTGCCTCAGTTACCTCTTCTGTAAAGTTGAGATGAAAATACTATCTCCCGCTTGAATTATTAGGAGGATTAATGAGGAAATAGCCTGTAACCATAGCGCTGTGGCATCCAATCTTGTCAGATCTCGGAAGCTAAGCTTAGTACTAAGCTTAGTACTAAGCTAAGTTAGTACTTGGATGGGAGACTGCCTGGGAACACCAGTAGCTGTAGTCTTAGGAGAAGGACCTGGTAACCCAATCCCCCCAAAAAAATCAATCAGCCATTGAAAACCCTATGAATAGCAGAGAAGCACTGACAATAGTATTTCATCTGTTGTACATAGGGTCCCTAGGAGTCAGATGCTGACTTGACAACAATAATAATAACAATAATAAAAATAACAACAACAATAATAAATGAGGTAATACACATAAAAGCACATGCCCGACACACTGCAAGCAATCCTCACTTCTGAATGATTATTATTGCATGGTTATTAACATAACTACTCCACTCTCCTTGGCCAAACTGATTTCTAATCTCTTGCAAAAGTTCTCTGTGAGGGTCCCTGCCACCCATTCCATTTGATCTGTAAGCCTCAATTCTGCTATCTGAAACCATCAATAACCAACTTGACCTCTCTGTTTACTTCTCTGGCCCAGAGTGACTCCTTCCAGTTCTCACCATCTACCCCCATTCTGTCCACTTTTGTCAACTGGTCATGGGTTGGAGTCAACCTGTAGTCATTCCCTACAGAGCCGATGTATCACTTCCCACTCCATGTTCAGTTATGTCAAATGGACCCTGTGGAGAGTCTTTACACCATGGAAACTGGCAAATGCTACATACACATCAGCGTTTCTCCTCCTCCTCCTTCTCCTCCTCCTCCTCCTCCTCCTCTTTTTCTTCTTCTTCTTCTTCTTCTTCTTCTTCTTCTTCTTTTCTTCTCCTCCTCCTCCTTCTCCTCCTTCTTTTTCTTCTTCCTCCTCCTCCTTCTCCTTCTCCCTCTCCTCCTCCTCCTTTGTTTCATTTGTACAGTATATCACTATGTAGTCCAGGTTGGCCTTGAACTTGTGATCCTGCTGTCTCAGCTTCCTGAGTGCTAGGATTACAAGTGTGCCCCACAACACTGGACTTTTATTTGTTGTTGGTGTTGTTGCTTTTCAGAAAGTCAATCGTTAAACACTTACCAGCACACTACTGATGCTATTCCTCCTCCCTAAAACACCTCCCCCTTCTGCTGTAACAGGGGTTCATTTGAAACTTTCCCTTGCTCCCCCTCCCTTCTTTTCACCTTCCTCCCCTCCCTGATCCATTTTGCTGAAGAGAAGCCGTTCCTTAGGTTCTACTTAACTAGCTGTTCCCTCCAGAAAGAAAGAAAGAAGATGCAACCCTGGATGACAAAGACACGGCCCAGCATTTGGACTTCCTGCCCACTCTCTCTCCTCTCCTTTTTTTCTCTTGTGAATGCTCTTTGGGCCAGGCATGGTGTCCCACACCTGTAATCCCACCACTCTGGAGGCTGGGGCAAGAGGATTGCCAGTTCAAGGCTAGCCTGGGAAACATACCAAGTTCAAGGCCAAAAAAGCTCTTTGGCCTTTCTCTTTGGTGGTGCTGAGGATGCAAACCAGGGCCTCAGGCATATCAAGGAAATGCTCTACCAAGCTACATCCAACCTCAGGAGCAGCTTTGAACACACTGTTTCCTTCTGTCAATTTCTGTCTCCAGGGTCTTCGGTAGAGATAGCTGCAAGCAGCACCAACCTCAGGTTTTGCTAACACCGATGAGCTCTGGATACAAAATGACGGAGGTTTCAAACTCAGCTCTACCATTTATAAGCTACATGACCACGAACAGTGAACCAAATTTGTGCACCTGCTTCTTGTTGTTAAGAGGGATACAATAGATGCCTAGTAGGGACTTTGTGGGGGCTAAGTGTGGTGTAAACATTCGGTGCATGCCTGGCATTTTGCCTCAGTAAGCGTTGGCTGCAGTCATAATGTTGACAATGACAGTGCTGGTGACGTTGAAGGCTAGGTTCAGGCCCTACCTCCAGGAAGCCTTCCCTGATTATCCCACTGAGGGAGACCAACCCAGCCTGGCTCAGAATCCCAGAGCCCTCACTTTCTGTGTCCCAAATATCTTGGCCCTGAATTATCCCATCAGCTCCCCCAAACCTGCTTTATCTCTGTTCTACTTCTTCCTCTTCTCCTTTTTCCTCTTCTGACAGGGTCTTGTGGTATAGCCCAGACTGGCCTGGAACTCTCCATCCTCCTGCCTCCGTCTCCTAAGTGCTGGGATTCCAGGCATGCCATCATCACAAGCAGCTCCCTCTCCTCATCTTTTGTATCCAGGATTCACATCCTTGGAAAATCAAGTCATGAACCTCAGAGTACCTTCAGGCCCTTCCACCCGTCACCTCACCCCACCCCCATCCTGCTGGTGGCCAAATTCAGGAATGCAAAAAGGAGCTGTATCTTCCCGCATTCCTCTGTTCTCCCCAATCACTGCTTAGCTCCTCACCTCCTCTGCAGCATTCTACAAAGGCACCTCCCAGTCAGCTGTTCCACCTTCCACCATTGGCCTTGGACTTGTCACCACCTCTCTGTTTCAGCCAACTGTGAGCTGCTCAGGGGACAGGGATCACATCAGACTCACACCATACACCCAGCACTCATCCTGGTACACAGCAGGTGTCCAACAGATGCTAGTGGAATGGATAGGTACAGACTAGCTGTCAGAATGATCTTCCTAAGTTTCAAAGCCACACCCCTGCTCAGCAACCTTCATTGACTCTCCATTTTCAACAATATTATTTCCCAGGTATGGGAATCCAGTTCCACCTATATTTTTTGTTATTGTCATATTTGAGCAACAGCTGTAGCATTGTTTACTTAGCAGTTTTGCTCTTATGAGCACACTTGGTCAAATTAAATGAGTTTATTTTAAAAGAAAAACTCTATATCGTTAAAATAAACAAAAAAATATCCTTAGCCATAGATAGAAAGCAGTCATTAAAATATGGGGAAAAGGAGGCATTCTTTCTTGCCCTGGTTTCACACTAAGGCTCTAAACCTGATGCCTGTCTTCTCTTTGTTAAAAGGAAATGAACCACTGGCAGAAGGGTGCTAAAAATAGACTAGTATCTAACTGAGACTTCCTCCTTGATTGTTTTTGTTAGGTGCCCTCAAGTCAGTCCAACTCATAGTAACCCTATGTACAACAGAACAAAATACTCCTTGACACAGTGCCATGCCTGGCACTATGTCAGTGCTTCTCCACTATTCATAGGGTTTTCGATGCCTAACTGTTTTGAGAGTGGGCTGCTAGGTCCTTCTCCCAAGCCTATATCACCCAGTCTTCCCCAGCAGTCTCCCATCCAAAGACTTAACCAGGCCTGACCCTGCTTAGCTTCTGAGATTAGACTGGATCAGAAGCCAGGGTGCTATAGCTGTAGATTCCTCCTCCTTGATATGATCACTTTAAAAAGAGAATGTTTGCCAGGCATGATGGCACATGCCTGTAATCACAGCGACTTTTGAGGCAGAGGCAGGAAGATTTTGAGTTCCAGGCCAGAGGCAGCCTGCGTAACTTAGTGAAATCCTGTCTCAAGATAAAAGAGTAAAAAATGGGTTTGGGGGTGTGTGGCTTAGTGGTAAAGTGCTTACAAAGCATATATGACGCCCTGGGTTCAACCCCAGTACCACAAAATTGATTGATTGATTGATTGATTAATTAATTAAAAATACATAAAGGAAATGTTCTCCGGACGTGACCAAAGGCATACACAGCACCTAAAATGACCATGTATGTCACCATTTGGGGAAGGTAGCAGGACAAAATCAATTTTGATTCCTCAGCTGGGGATGTAGCTCTGTGGTACAGCACTTACCTACCATGTGTGAGGCCCTGGGTTCAATTGCCTGCACCAGGGGGAAGGAAAGAAAAGAAAAAGGTTTTCTTTGCCATACATGGTGTTACATGCCTGTAGGCCCAGCTACGTGGTAGGCAAAGGCTGGAAGACCACTTTACTCCATTCTTGGGGAACATAACAAAGCTTTGTTTACTCCCCCCCCCCGCCAATTTTGAAAAATTCTTTTACTCATGTGTTTAGTGTATGAATTAATGAGTTTAATTATGACATTTCCACACTGCATACCATTGGGCATTGTTCAGATTCAACCCCCCAAATTGTTAACATTGCTAGCCTGGCATTCAAATCCCTCCTCAGTTTGAATCTTTCCAGTATCATCTCATTGCACACCCACTATCTGCCCAGGTCTCACACTATTTACCATCTCCAGAACATACCATGAATTCTCTCACATCTGTGCCTTTGTACAAAACTGCTTTCTCTATCGGAAACCTCCATCTGTTGACTTGGTACTGTCCTCAAGATCCTCCTGGTCCAACTTTCCACTGAGTCCTACTCGCAGCAACGTGAACCTCCACTTACCATCCTCCTACTTGTTGGAAAAGAGCCAGCGGCACCAGATTATTTGGATTCGATGTCCTGAACCTTAGAAATACACATTCCTTCTGGGCACGGTGGCTCATGCCTGTAATCTCAATGACTCAGCAGGTAGAGGCAGGAGGATGACAGGTTTGAGGTCAGACACAGCCAGTATAACTTAATGAGATCCTGTCTCAAAATAAAAAATAAAAAAGGAGCTGTGGGTACAGCTCAGTGGCAGAGCACTTGCAAAATATGTGTGAGGCCCTGGGTTCAGTGCCCAGTACCACACACACACACACATATAAATATAGAAATACACATTCCTGGGTCCACATTCAAAGGATTTGGTTTAGTAGGTCTGGGACAAGTCTCTAAATGTACCATCTCCTTGCATCAAAGAGCAGAGAACTGGATACTATTCTCTGTAAAACAGTAAAATGTATTTGTAGTTTAGTGTTTGAGATGTGGAAGGAAATACTCCAAACTGTCAACATCAGATACCTTAGGCAGGGAGGAATACATAAACAACAATAGCAAGACAGGAAAGGATTTAAGAAAAGAGGCATGAATGAAACACCTCATATATAATGACATGATTTGGTTATGTGTCAGCATGAACCACAGCAACCCATATGAATGAAAGGTCTTCAAGAGAGCTATCTGCAAATTATCTCTAGGCAGTGGGATTTCAGGTCGTTTTTACTTTCTTGTTTATTCTTTCCTATAATATTTGAATCATTTAGCATAAACATTTATTATTTATGTCAGGAAAAACATTAAGTTGTTTTTATTTGGGTGATACCTCCTTCCCTCACTCCCTCAAAATAGAGCCAGAAACCTCATAGTTCTGCTCTCTGTTGGAGATATTTGTCTCTGGATCTACAGCTGGTTGTGAGCCATAGATGGACAAGAACCAAGGTTCTTCTCTTCCTGTGTGTTCAGGTTTTCATAAATATGGACACCAACAAGCATAGAACTCCCTACACTGCTCATGCCCGAGAAATATTTGCTGAATTGAGCCCAATGGAACATTTCTGAAAGCATTTATGACTTCCTGAAGTCAGGAACAGTTAGTACAGTTAGTACTGTACTGACACTGTACTAATACAGCTTAGATTGTAAGCTTTTGGAGTGAAAGAACGACCTTACCCTTCCTTCTACTGCCCCTGCCCCTGCCCAGCTCTAATATAAATACACAGTAACCCTCAAAGGTAAAACAAAAAATTGGAGCAGAAAACACATGTTGAAGAGGCAAGATCTTACGAGTGCCTCCATCTGTGTCACTACCATCCTCTTCTTTAACAGAAGAGGGCGTTCTGCTTCCATGTTGCAAAGGCTCCCCAAAGCGCCTTAGCCTAAGAATTCCCAGTCATGGGGAAGAAAAAAAAATTCCAATTCCATAGCCTCACCCTCATTGTTCTTAGATCAGACTTCCTAGCCAAAATGCCAAAGAGTCTCTTGTTTGAACAAACATCTCAGGCAATTTTCTGTTGCAAGCACAGCTTCCTGTTGCAAGCACATATTCCCTCCTGCCAGCCAGGTGCTTACCAGTGAAGAAAACCTGGTTTCAACAAGCAAAAGCCCAGATAGATCTATGATATAAAGACTCAAGTCAAAATGACCAAATAATGACCTGGGACTCCCTAGGCTAGTAGAGGGCCCTGACCCACAGAGCCAACAATTGCAAGCTCTGCCTTCTACCAGCAGTATGACCCTGAACAAGTCCCATAGCCACTCTGAGCTTCAGTTTCCTCATCTGTAAAGCAGGGATAACATGGGCCAAACTCATTTCTACTACTTGGAACCCAGAGTCTTGCCTAATAGAAAGGACAGCATTGAAATAGAAACCTAGCATTAGAATTGCCTCCTATATATAAAATCCAGCTGCCCTGCCTTGCCTTTCAGGGACTGGACCCTCCCTATCATAGTCCCTGACTCCTCTCTCACCAGGGCACTAATGCCAGTTGGGCCTGTAGGCTCCTGGGATTTGCAAAGCCCTTCCATGCCTCAGGGCCTTTACCTATCCTGTTCACCTGAACAGCCCTCCAAGTTCTCTTTCCCTTCAGCAGCTCCTTTTCATCCTTTCCTTATGCTACAATCACAATGTTTGTGACCCTTCAAAATTTGTATGTTGAAACCTAATTCCCAGTGCAGAGGTCTGAAGAGATGGGGGTTTGGGGATGTGAAATTAGCGTTCTTATATAAGAGGCCCCAATGGACATGGGGGCATATGCCCATAATCCTAACACACAGGAGGCTGAGGCAGGAGGATCACAAGTTCAGGGGCAGCCTGGGCTACATAGTCAGTTCCAGGCCAGCCTGGGATTACAGAGACCTTGTCACAGGAAAAAGGAAGAAAATAATTTAAAAGAAGGCTCAAGGGAACTTGTTTGCTCCTTGTGCCATATGAGGATGCATTGAGAAGGTGCTGTCATGAGAAACATGTCCCCAGCAGACATCCCAGCCTCCAGGACTGTGAGGAATGAGTGCTCAGTATTTATAAGTCACTCAGTTTATAACATTTTGTTATAGCAACCTGAACAAGCTAGAACATCTGCTATAGTTTGGATCTGGAATGTTCCTCAAAGGCCCACATGTTAAAAGGTTGGTCCTCAGGTTAGTGCTATCTGAAGGTGGTGGAACCTTTAAGAGGTGGAGCCTGGTGGGAGGTCCAGGGGATGTGCTCTTAAAGGGGATGTGCTCTTAAAGGGGATGTGCTCCTAAAGGGGAGTGTGAGACTATAGCCCCTTCCTCTTTCTCTTTTTCTCTTCCCAGCCATGATATGAGCAGTTTTGCTCTGTCACACTCTCCAGCCATGATATAACACCAGGTCCAAAGCAAGGAAGCCAACTGATCATGGACTAAAACCTTTAAAACTGTGAGCCAAAACAAATCTTCGCTCTTATAAGTTGATTGGTCCAAGTATTTGTTATAGTAATAGAGAGCTGACTAATACAGCCTCTTCCTTCTCAGTTTGAATACAACCTTCACACAAAGCCCTTTCTGTTGCATCTAAACAGGGGCCCCTGTGTTAGTCCCTGTCTTTGCACTATGTCTGCTCTTTCATGGTGCTTTTTTAAAGCATTTGTAATTATATCTGTTTCCTCCCTCAATTGTAAGCTCTATGAAGGCTCTGTTGTGTTCACAACCAGAATGAGGCCTAGCCCTGAGTGGGTGCTCATTAAACATGTGAAGAATTAATGAATGATTTCTCTCTCCATCCCCTTGTAAGGGCCCCAGTTTGATCACTTCCAGGGGGAAACTCATGACTTTGTTAAAGATGTCATTCCAGCTGCCTCAGTTCTGAAAAAAATAATAATGTATCAGTCAGGTATTAGGTTTAGCAATATATAATAGAAAACTCGTCTACAGCCCTACCACTCTAGTGTCCAATCTCTTCTGATCTCAGAAGCTACACAGGGTCGGGCCTGGATAATACTTAGATGGAAGACTGCCTGGGAATACCAAGTGCTGTAGGCTTAGGAGAAGGACCCAGCAGCCCACTCCCAAAACAATCAGCCATCGGAAACTCTATGAATAGTGGAGAAGTACTGACATAGTACTGGACATGGCCCAGCGTGGGGAGTGTTTCATTCTGTTGTACATAGGGTTGCTATGCATTGGACCTGACTTGATGGTGCCTGACAACAAAAACAATAGAAAACTTAAAGTAGCGTTGGTATAAACATATAAGAGTTGTTTCCTTCCAGAAGTAGGCAGTCTTAAACTAGTCTTAGACTGTTTTGGGGACTCTACAATGTCATCAGTACTTTTCCCTTTTTGCTCTACCATCTTCAGTGGATGGCTTCTATAATAAAGGTTACCTCCTGGTCTAATATAGCTGCTGAGTCTCCAGCCATTATAGCTGAATTTCAGGCAGCAGGAAGAGGTAGAAGAAATGACAAAAGCAATGAGCAAAGCTGAAGCTCCTGGGAGACTCCTACAGTACTTTTACCCACAAGTTCATGGAGCCAAATGTAGTCACATAGCCAAGAGTAGATGCAAGACTGGGAAATATTTTTTGTGGTTTTTTTTTGTTTTATTTGTTTGTTTGTTTTAGTCCTGGGAGACTGAACCCCAGGGCCTTGTGCATGCTAGGCAAATGTTATAACACTGACCTGCACCCTCAGCCCATTTTTAAATTTTTTAAATTTTGAGACAGGATCTCACCAAGTTGTACAGGCTCCCTCTGGCCTCCTGTCTCAGCCTCCTCAGTCACTAGAATTACAGGTGTGTGCCATAGTATCTGTCTAGAAATGTCTTTATTGCAAGCAAGAAGATTTAGAATTCTGTTCCTAAGGAAACAGTGGGGGAAATGTAAATATTAAGCATATAACTAGCTACCCATGGTAGTAACATCTCCATTTTTTTGAGCACTGTGTGCCAAACAATTCCAAGCACTTAATAAATGTGCTCTGCTCAAACAAGATTGCCCTCTGCCCCTTCTATAGCCAAGGAAATGTGGGGTGGGGTGTATGCACACACATGCAAGTGTGTGCATGCACATGTGCATACACACACACACACAGAGGAGACACTTGACCATGCCTTCCTCACTCTGAGCCAACGACAAGAGAAGGCTTTGTAATGTGACCCTGAGCAGGGACAGGGTCATGTTGTCTTGACCTAATAAGGTCAAGATTCATGAAATTAAATCAAAGCGCTATAACTAGGAGGAATGTGAATTCCCCATGCTGAAGACAGAAGGGAATGTTTTCAGGAGGAAACTAATCTTTGTAGTTTGAGACATGTTTGATTTTAAATATACTGAGAAAAAAAACAGCCACAGTCTAGCATGCAACCCCCAATGTTCCAGCCAACCCCTTAGAAAGCTAGAGACCACTCCCCTCTCCTGGCCCCTAGAGCCATCCACAAATGGTGAGACCAAAGTCCCTGTTCCTCTCTGCTGATCAGCAGAAGCTGGGAGAAGCAAGACCTCTGCCAGTCAGCAGCTCCAGGAACTGCATACTTTGTAATTTACCAGAAAGGGGCTCTGGAATCTTTCTTCCTTTCTTTTCTCTTTTCTTTTCTTTTCCTTTCCTTTCCCTTCCCTTTTCTTTCTTCTCTCTCTCTCTCTCTCTCTCTCTCTCTCTCTCTCTCTGTCTCTCTCTCTCTCTCTTTCTTTCCTTCCTTCTTTCTTTCTTTCTTTCTTTCTTTCTTGCTGTTTGTGACAGAGTGTCAGCTTTGTAGGCCAAGCTCAGCCTCCTGAATGCTAGGATTACAGATGAGCCTCCATGCTTGGCTTGGGATTTTGTCATTCTCACAGAGATGGATATTTCACAGGATGTGGGTGATACCCCAAGACTATAGATGTGGTTTGAGGGTCTGGAGGATTGGTGTCCTAGGCAAGATCCAGGGAGGCTGGACCCTTGGAATGAAGTTGCCAGTTCAATCAAAGGCCCTTGCACAAAAGTTTGGCACAGAAGTACTGGTCTTGCTGAACTGCAGGGGTCCTGCAGGCTTGAATACATGTTATGTTGGGATAACCAAAGCCCAGAAGATCCCCCTCAAGCATTTTTTGCTCATATCAGAATCCTATAACCTCTATGTAAGACTAGAAATAGTAAGCTCTTGAGCTTGAATGCCTGCACCCCCCGCCCCCACCTGAAGACATGGAAGTCTTCAGTGGGGAATAATTTGATTTCAGAAGAACACAATAATGTTCCTAGCACCTGAGGCAGAAATTCAAATGTGTATAGCATGCACTAGGTCCTGGCTTCCATCCCCAGCACAGAGAGAGGGAGAGGGAAAGAGATGAGAGAGAGAAAGAGAGAGAGAGAGAGAGAGAGAGAGAGAGAGTTTAGATCTCAATTTTCAAGAAAATAAAGAAGGTCTAATAGAAGCAGATGACCAGACCCTTCTACAAAGAATTTGCCAAACTCAAGGTTAAGGGCATAGTTTTCCATCAGACTGCTACACAAGTCACAAGTTTGGGGGCCCCAGGCTACCCTTACTTCTGACCATCTAGCTAAAAATATGCAGTTTCCCACTATCCCCTCGGGTTCTACAATTCATTAGAATGGCTCACAGTACTCAAGAAAGCGCTCTGCTTACAATTACGGTTCTATTATAGCCAATGGATACAAATCAGAGCCAGCCTGAAGGAAGGGACGCACAGGGTGAAATCTGGAAGGGGCTCAAGTGCACAGCTTTGAGTTGTCCTCTGCTGTTACCTCCTCCCAGCTACCATGTGTGATAATACTCAGAGATGACTGCCATCCGGAGACAGCCTTTGGAGTCCAGGGCCATCACTAGGACTGGATCACACATTGCCCATGTGGCTGAAGTTTAGTCTCCAGCTCCTCCTGAGCTTCCCAGTGTGGATGTAGCTCATCTGCAGGAGGGACCAGATGCTGCATGTTTCACAGCCCTCATCATAAGCCTCATCATCATCATTGTTAGGTTGTCTGGCAGCCAGTGACCCCAGGTGAGCAAAGATCCAAGGCTCCTATCAGAAAGGGCATTGAGGAGGCCCTCAGGTCACCTCCAGGTAGTTGAAGGCTAGACCTCTGTTTGGGTAAAGGTAATCCTTCATTTGTTATGACACCTTTTAATCACCAGCACTCTCTCCCAAAGCCCTCAATATCATGTGGCCCTGACTGGGGGCGGGGAGCAGTTAGGATGTTTTCAAATGAAAGGCAAATTAAACCAGAAACTCCCAAAATTGGATGCATGGGACAAACGTCATGTGATGATGGAGGCACATACTGGAGTACTATCACTGCAAGCCAAGGATCTCCAGAGATACAAACAGATGGAAAAGGCAAGGGAAGACTCTGCCCTAGAGCTGCCAGTGCCTTAACTCTGAGTAACTAGCCACTAGAAAAATGGGGTGTGTGTTGCAGCCAGAGTGGCCACCTTGGGGGGGGTGGCAATGAATGGGTGCTTCAGCCCTGATGATTGTCCCTCACAAGCAATCCTGAAACCAATCACAAGACTTTTTTGAAAGTGTGGAGATGTCTGTAGGTTGGATCCTCTTCTTAAGATTTTTATGGTCAGCTGGGCATCATGGCTTACTTCTGTAATCCCAACAACTCTGGAGGCAGAGGCAAGAGGATTGCAAGTTCAAGCCCAGAGGCAGCCTGTGTAACTCAGTGAGACCCTGACTCAGAATAAAAAATATAAAAAAATGGGCTAGGAGTGCAGCCTAGTGGTAGAGCACTTGCTAAGTATATACAAAGCCCTGGGCTCAACCCCAAAGTACCCTTTCCCCGCAAAAGTTTCACTGTCTGAGGCACGGGGAGATCAAGTGTGACTGATTGCCACCAAACACTGTGGACAGCCTCGCCCTTTCCTGTGTGTGCCCCTGGATTTGTGGGGACCAAAACTGAGAGCAGATGGCCTGGAAATCAATATAAAAGTCTCCCCAGAATCCACAATAAAAACAAGCTTCCACCTTTAATAGCCCAGAGCAAGCCCCTCCTTGCATCTCCATGGCCCACTGGTTCAGGCCTAACTCTGAAATCAATCACTGGCACAAGAGGATGGTGTTACCAATGATTGACTTAAGTTAGTGATTCTCAAGCTGTGGTCCCAAGACCAGCAGCATCAGCTCTACCTAGGAACTTGTTAGAAATGCAAATCCTCCAGCCTCACCTCAAACCTGCTGGATCAAAAATTCTGGGGCTGGCCCATGAGCTGGAATTTTCACAAGCCCTCAAGGGGATCCAGATGTACACTCAGATTGCAGAATTACTGCCTTAGGCAAAGGTCTTTTTTTGCTGTTGTTTGGTTGGATTTGGGGGATTTTTTTGTTTTGTTTTGTTTTGTTTTGTTGTTTTTGGTACTGGAGAATTGAACCCAGGTCCTTGCACATGCAAGTGCTCCACCACAGAGCTGCTCCCCTAGTCCCTTTTCAAGATATTTTAATATTTTTATTTTGAGACGAGATCTTGCCAAGTTATTCAGGCTGCCTCTGGCCTTAAATTCATGATCCTCCTGCCTCAGCCTCCCAGGTCGCTGAGATTTCAGGTGTCTGTCATCACACCGAGCATGGTGACACACTCCTGTAAATCCCAGCGACTCAGGAGGCAGAGGCAGGAGGATCATGAGTTTGAGGCCAGAGGCAGCCTATATGATTTAGCAAGATCAAGCTTCAAAATAAAAAATAAAAAATGGGTTGGGAGTGCAATTTAGTAGTAGAGTACTTGCAAAAGCACGCATGAGGTTCTGGGCTCATCCCCCAGGATTGCAAATAATTAATTAATTAATTAAAAAATACGACACAAATAATGGAAACTAAAAATTAGCACTTTTTGGCCAGGCATGGCAGCATATTATGCCCATAATCCCAGTAACTTGGGAGGCAGCAGTAGGAGGATCACAAGTTCGAGGCCAGAGGCAGCCTGCATAATTTAGTGAGATCCTGACTCAAAATAAAAATTAAAAAATGGCCTGGAGGGAGCCAGGCGCGTTGGTGCATGCCTGTAATCCCAGCAGCTGGGGAGGTGGAGGCAGGAGGATCGCAAGTTCGAGACCAGAGGCAGTCTGCATAATTAAGCAAGACCCTGTCTCAAAAAAAGTAAAAAAAAAAAAAGGGCTTGGCGTGCATCTCAGTGGTCCAGCACTTGCAAAGTATGCAGGAGCGAGGCCCTGGGTTCAACCCCCAGGACCATTAAAAAAAAAAAATGGCCTGGAGGTGCAGCCCAGCAATAGAGCACTTCCAAGACATGTGCAAAGCCCTGAGTTCACCTCCCAAGTACTGCCAAAAAAAAAAAAAAAAAGCATTTTTAAGGTTGGGTGTGGTGGTAGCACATGCCTATAATCCCAGGGCTCAAGAGGCAGAAGCAAGAGCATCCATGAGAGTTCAAGGCCAGCTTGGTCTACACAATGAGTTCCATTTCAGCCTGGAACAGTGAGACTCTGTCTCAATAAAACAAAACCAAACAAAAAAATAGGGCTTTTTGATAATTTCTATTCTAATAAACATTGCAGTCTACAAAGACATGAATTGAAAGAATGCCCAGAATAATTCAGAGAATTTATACAACTGGCCCCTGACACAGGTGGAATCAGTTATAGGCATGATGGTCTCAAGGTAAGTTTATAATAATGCAAAATTGTTGGGCACAGTGCATGACTTAAGCTCCAGGGATAGCATACATGCCTGCATTTAAACTGTAGATTTTTTTTTAATGATAGTACAGTTGGCCCTGCCTACAAGCAGCTTCCACATCTGTGTACTCAACTAATCAAATATCAAGAATTATTTTTTAAAAAATTGCATCTGTACTAAATACACATGGACTTTTTTCATGTTACTCCCTAAACAATTCATCATAACAGCTATGTACATGACATTCATGTTGAGTAAGGTATTATAAGTCATCTAGAGATGATTTTAGAGAAGGGGGTGGCAATTCACTCCCAAAACAATCAGCCATTGAAAACTCTATGAATAGCAGAGAAGCACTGACATAGTGCAGTGCATGGCACAGTGTCGGAATGTTTCATTCTGTTGTACATAGGGTTGCTATGAGTTAGACCTGACTCAACAGTACCTAACAACAACAACAGAGATGACTTAAAGTATATGGGTGGATATGTATAAATTATATGCAAATACCATACCATCTTAACATAAGAGACTCGAACATCCAAGGATTATGGTATCTGTGGGGCATCCTGGAACCAACCACTCAAAGACACAGAGGAAAAACTGTAGTGATTACAATGACAAAGAAACAGAATTTAGCCCATTTCAATTTTACCCCTCTACAGGACCTTTTTGGGTTTATTTGTGTTTAAATTTTAAAACAGTGAAATTGTGAGCAGCAAGGTATAATAATTCTATTTGGTAAAGTTCACACAGGAAATAATTTACTGAATTCAAATACTATCTTCAAAATTGAAATGTAGTCCTCTTCTCTAACCATTAATTGTTTTTAAAGGAAAGAATGAATCAAGAAAATGAGGATCATTACTGATCACGACATAAATGATTTTGGAAATATTTTTATTATCTAGACTAGAAAGGGAGCATTTTAAAATGATCTGTTCGGAGTCAAATACAGTCCCTGAAAGACTATTTTCACACCTGCGCTTTACATTCTGCCTTCCTAGCTAAATGACCCTAATTCCTTTACGGCTGACACGTTTCAGACATTCCACTTACCACCCTCTGTCACCTCTAGAGCCTCAAAGATCGTGGCATGCAGAACTCTGAATTCTGCAGAAGAGAAGATCAAGCACAAGTTTGAGAACCGGTTAGGTTAGCATTCGAACCCCAGGTAAGGCCGTGTGACTTTGGGCAAGTCATTCTGTCTCTAAGCCTGTTTCTTCACGACTACAATTTTGTTAAGAATCTTTATAATCTCTGGAGGTTAATTTGAGGATTAGATGAGCTAATTTACTCAAATCTAGGTGTGATTATTCATAGTGTTTCCTTTCCCCACCTTCTAAGGAAACAGGATTCTTGCTGACTCAGCTCCAGACCTCTCTTTACTTCCCAGCAATGGGAGAAAATGCTGAGAGACTTAGAGACCTGAGTATCCTGCCTCCCCCAGGGAGACCACTGGGAGAGAAGGAGTGGCTCTTAGTGGCAGCAGTGGTGGTGTTTTGTTTTGTTTTGTTTTGTACTAATGGAGGGTTGAACCCAGGACTTTGAGCATGCCAGGCAAGCACTCCACCACTGACCCCAGCCCTTTTTTAATTTTTGTCTTTGAGACAGGGTCTTGGTAAGTTATGCAGTCTGTCTCTGGCCTTGAAGTTGTGATCCTCCTGCTTGAGCCTCTTGAATTCTGGGATTACAGGCATGCACCATCAAGCTCAACATGTAAATATATTTTCAATGCAGAGTAAGACTTCTCCAAAACACTCTGGCCAGGGATGGGGAAGTCTGAGTCAAGAAGATAATGAATTTGAGGCCAGCCTGAGTTACATAGTAAGACAATGGCAGAAAAAGAAAGAAGAAAGGAAAGAAGGGAGGAAGGAAGAAAGGAAGGAGGGAAGGAAGGAAAGAAGGAAGGAAGGAAGGAGAGAAAAAGTGTACTTACTTTATAACTGCACCTACTAGAATGGCTAAAATTTAGGAGACTGATTATAATAAGGGCTGACAAAGATGTGGAGCAACTAGAACTCATACAGTGCTGCTAGAAATATAAAGTGATATAATCACTTTAGAAAATAATTTTTAGTTTCCTAAAAAGTTAAATATATAACAATCATATGCTCTAGCCATTCCATTTCTAGGTATGTGCCAAAGAGAAATGAAAACATGTATCCAGACAAGAGTTGTACACAAATGTTCATAGCGGTTTTGTTTGTCATAGCTAAAACTAGAAAACAACTTAACCTAAATGATCATTGACCAGTGAATGAATAAGAAAAATGTGGTTAGGGCTGGGGTTGTAGCTCAGTAGTAGATCACTTGCATAGCATTCCTGAGGCCCTTGGTTTGATCCTTAGCATTATATACACACTTGCGCGCACGCACACACACACACACACACACACACACACACACAAACACACATTCTACAATCTATCCATACAATGGAATGCTACTCAGCAACAAAAAAAGGAATGAACTATTGATACACATAATGATATGGATGAACCCCAAAATAATTACATTGAATGAAAGAGGACCAAAGTGAGTAAATACTATAGGATTTTATTTATAGAAAAGTCTAGAAAATATAAACTTATATGCAGCTATAGCAAAAATTATAGAAAGCGGGTGAGGCAGGCACTGTGGCCCATACCTATAATCCTAGAGACTCAGGAGGCTGAGGCAGGAGGATCTCAAGTTTAAGGACAGACTTAGCCTGTGCTACTTAGTGAGACCCTACTGATGGGGCTGATGGGTCACTTGTCTAACATAAGTGAGGACCTGGGTTCAACCCTGAAGTACTGTGGAAAGAAAAAAAAGTAAACAAGCTGATGAGTGGTTATCTGGGACTAGCAGGGTAAGAGTAGGCAGGAAGAAGGGATTACCGGGGCCATGGGAGAAGTTTTAGGAATTATAGATACACAGTCATACATCAGTTTATGACAGAATACATGCTGTGAAATACATTATTAGGTTATTTGTTTGAACAAATACCGTAGAGCAGCACTTATGCAAGGTCACTAGGTGATATCATCACACTGGACCACTGTCATACATGAGATCTATCCACATCCTGGAAGTCATTATGCATTTTGTAGTTGTATTAATTATCTTGATCATGATGATAGCTTCACAGGTATATGTCTATGTCAAAACTTATCACTTTTTAAATGTGCACAGTTTATTGTGTGTCAATTACCTCTCAACAAAGCTCTTTTTAATAATGTATTCACTCCAGGGGCTGGGGATGTAGAGGGTCAATTGTGCAGTGCTTGCCTGGCATGCACAAGGCCCTGAGTTCCATCCCCACCACTGGAGAAAAAGAACAGAAAGGAAAAGAGAGGAAAAGAAGAGAAAAGAAAGGAAAAGAAGAGAAAAGAGAGGAAAAGAAAAGAATTCACTTGCATTTTTTTTGACACACTGAGAAAAGATTTTAATTACTTGTCATTACTTTTCTGCCAAATAAGTCACCATGCAGAGACTAGGCAACAAGAAGCCTTGGTTATATTTGGCTTACAGATATTACGCCTAGAGTGTGGGGCCTGTCTCAATAAATAGCCCTGATTGGGGTGATTAATGCAGCGTTTCAGATACCATCTGACTGGCATAGAAGAGAACTCTCTGTGTAGACCACAACTGGAAAACTCAAAAGCTTTAGGGGCTGGGAAGGTTAAGTAAATCCAGTAAAGCAAGACAAGCAGCCAACAACAGGTCATGGCAGAGATCATGATAAGAACTTATGTCCAATTAAAATGCATGCACATTCTCAGCACTAAATAGGCATCAGTAGGATGAATTGGGCAAATCTCCAATGGGAACTTCCATAGCCCCATGACTAAAGAGTACATGTTAAGTAGGTCTGTGCCACTTAATGACACCATAAGCACAGCTAACCTTTTACAAAATGTTTTTCGTTGGTACTACCAACAACCTCATGCACTAGAAAAGGAGTATTTCCGTTTTCCAGATGAGAACACTGAGGCTCAGAGCTATCACCTAGACTCCAATCCAAGGCTAGGGAATCAAACATCCAAACTAACTTCTTCCACCCACCTATACCTAGATTATGTTGCCTTTGTTCACTCCCATGGAATAAGTCTGTGGAGAAAACCCAACTACTTCTCTTTGTTGAAATGGTCACTTCCAGGGGCTAATGATTTTTTGGAAAAAAGAGAAAGCGTGCCAGGAGCTGTCTGATAGACATTCTAGGGACAAAAGAGTTGGAGACACACACACCTTGCTTACCCACCTGCCCATCTCAAGTTGATTTTTTTTTTTTTTTTTTTTTTTTTTTTGGTATAGATTCCTTTTGAAACAAGCTGAGCGTGGTGGCACGTGCCTGTAATCCCAGCACTTGGGAGGCTGAGAGAGGAGGATCCATGTTTGAGGCCAGCCTAGTCTACATAGTGACAGCCTGGGCTACCCAGGGAGACTCTGTCTCAAAAAACAAACAAACAACAAACAAACAGGGTCTTGTTGGTCTCAAACTCATGATCCTCTTACCTCAGTATTGTAGGCGTATACCACCACACCCAGCTTGTTTTTATGAAGTCTCATATAAGGAGTTCAACTGTGCACAAGTATCCTAGGATTATAACACAGGTAAATGCTATTTAAGAGAGCTATTACGTAAGAACTTTAGCTTAAATTGGGTGTGGTGGCACACACCTCTCCTAGCAGCAACCCTGGAGGCTGAGGAGGGAGGATCATGGAGTTCGAAGGCAGAGGCAGCTTGAATAACTTAGCAAGACCTTGTCTTAAAATGAAAAATAAGAAACGGGATTGGAGGTGTGGCACAGTGGTAGAGCATTTGCAAAGTACGTGCCAGGCCCAGGGTTCAACTCCTCCAACTATGGCAAAAAAAAAAAATCTTTAAAAAAGAAATTCAAAGGGCAAAATGGATTTCTTTATTCACTCCA
This sequence comes from Pedetes capensis, assembly GCA_007922755.1. Taxonomy (NCBI): domain Eukaryota; kingdom Metazoa; phylum Chordata; class Mammalia; order Rodentia; family Pedetidae; genus Pedetes; species Pedetes capensis. The sequence continues at coordinate 61,030 of VMDO01004920.1, forward strand.
CAAATACACCTAGTATGTGACAATCTTAATAGTGAATAGAGCTAACTACATACATGCCGCGCACACTTTTGTATGGTGACAGATATTAACAATTAATCTTCAATAACTAGGTACAGCGATACCTCAGCACTCGAACTGTTCCATGCTTGAACATTTTGGTCCTCAACCAATGTTTTCAGGAGAATTCTGGTTCAATGCTCCTCCATTTGATCAGCACTCAACTCAGAGAAGCACTGACAATAGTGTTTCCCCTGTTGTACAGAGGGTCGCTATGAGTCGGATACCGACTCGACGGCACCTAACAACAACAACAACTACTTTTCTAAAAGTTATATGAGATACCATGTTTGCCCACAATACTTTCCTGTGAAACAGAGGAGAAAGCATGACTTTGCAAGTGAATTTCAAACAGTAAAGACATATCCTGGTGCTGTGTTCACAATCTTGTAATTTTTTTCCATCTATAGGTAGACATATGTATACCACGCCTACAAGTGTACCACTGTAGTGTCTAATCCCATCAGATCTCAGAAGCTAAGCAGGGTTGGGCCTGGTTAAGTACTTGAATGGGAGACTGCCTGGGAACACCAGGTGCTGTAGACATGGGAGAAGGACTTGGCAACCCATTCCCAAAAAACAATCAGCCATTGAAAACCCTATGAACAGCAGAGAAGCACTAACAGTAGTGTTTCATCTGTTGTACATAGGATTGTTATATGTCGGACACTGACTCTACGGCACCTAACAACAATGTATACCACCTGGTCGTCATGGCACCTGAGACTTTCTAGCACCAAAAGTGAAGGAAAGAGGAAAACAGTAAGAATAATTGAATTTAAAAACCACTTATTGTTAAGTATGTGAGTGGCACCCTTGTGTCTAAATTAGCTACTCAGTACAATGTCACAGCCTGCAGCCGTGGCACTGTGGAGTCCGATCCTGTCAGATCTAGGAAGCTAAACAAGGTGGGGCTTGGTTAGTACTTGGATGGGAGACCACCTGGGAACACCAGATACTGTAGGCTTGGGAGAAGGACCCAGCAACCCATTCCCAAAAATCAATCTGCCATTGAAAACCCTATGAATAGCAGAAGAAGCACTGACAATAATGTTTCGCCTGTTGTATTTAGGGTTGCTATGAGCGGATACCGACTCGATGGCATCAAACACCACCAACAACAATGACTTCAGAGCCAATAAATATATTTCCTATGGGGAAAAAGTGCTTAGCACTCACACTGATTAGCATTCCAGAGTGGACTGTGGCCATAGCCTGAGAAATTTATTTAGTGCTAAGTCTAAGAAGTTCAAGGTCAAAGTGCTAGCAAGGCAGGGGTCATTCTGAGGCCTCTTGGCTCATGGGCAGTTGCCTTTGTTTGTGGGAAGGTGTACTCACTGGCCTCTCCTCTCACTTTTTGTTTGTTTGTTTGTTTGTTTGGTACTTGGGGGTTGAACCCAGGGCCTGGCACATACTTTGCCAGTGCTCTACCACTGAGCTGCACCCCAGTCCCTTTTTTCTAATATATCTTGGGACAGGGTCTTGCTAAGTTACCCAGGCTGCCTCTGCCCTCAAACTTGCAATCCTCCTGCCTTGGCCTCTGAGTTGCTAGGATTATAGGCATGCGTTACCGCACCCAGGCTTTTTTGTCTCTTCTTATAAAGACACTAATTTTATCGGATTATGAGCTCACTTAACCTTAATTATTTCCTTAAGGGCCTTGTCTCCAATTATACATCAGGGGTTAGTACTTGAACTTACAAATTCTTGGGGGACACACTCATTCAATACACAAAGGTTGTTGTCCCTATTTTACAGATAAGGAAAATAAAGCACTGTACATAAAGTGGTCAGCAAAATCAGTGCTACCCCCTATCCTCCCGGGTTTATAGTCTGGTGGGAGACAAATATTAACTTACAAAATTCAATCATCACCATGGAGGAAAAGCAGAATTAAGTGAGGGTTGTTGTTGTTACAAGCCATCGAGTTGGCGTCCAACTCATAACAACGCTACATACAACAGGTGAAACAGTATCATCATTGCTTCTCTGCTATTTATAGGGTTTTAAATAGCTGATTGTTTTTTGGGAGTGGGTTGCTGGGTCCTTCTCCCAAGTCTATAGCACCTGGTGTTCCCAGGTGGTCTCCCATTCAAGTACTAACCAGGCCCAATCCTACTTCTTGTTAGATGTAGTTGAGTCAGTGTTCAACTCATAACGACCCTATGTACAACAGGTAAAACATTATTGTCAGTGCTTCTCTGCTATTTATAGGGTTTTCAGTGACTGATAGTTTTTTCAGAGGAGTGAGTTGGTGGGTCCTCCTCTCAAGCCGACCACACCTGGTATTCCCAGGTGGTCTCCCATCCAAGTATTAGTCCCAAACCTGCTTGGCTGCCGAGATCTGACAGGATCCAACACCAGTGCTATGGCTGCACGCTAAGTGAAGGTAGGGCAGTGGTATTCAGTGTAAACTGGGAGGATCAGAAAGGGAGGTTTCCAAGCTAGGCGCCATGGCGCATGCCTATAGTGCCAGCTACTTGGGAGGCTGAGGCAAGAGGATCTCAAGTTCAAGGGCAGCCTGGGGGATTTAGTGGGACCCTATCTCGAAATAAAATTAAAAAGTACTGAGAATATAGCTCAGTGGTGGAGCACCTGTGCAGCATGCAATGGGTGCTGGTTTTGATCCCCTGCACCACAAAATAAATAAACAAAAACAGCAGAAAGAATGTGTACAATGGTTCACATGAATGATGACCAATTCATTTAGTCAGCTCCGTATTACTAAGAGTTATTTCCATTTTCTCCTACTGCTGTAAGCAATCCTTCCGTGGATATCCTTATGGCTAAAGCTTTATACAAAATCCTTTGTTGTTTCTTTAGGATAAATTCCGAGCAATGGATTCTCTGGGTCAAAGTGTTTTGTTTTTTGTTTTTTTAGGCCCCGGAAATACATAAAGCCAAATACATCCCATGCTCTTTCTACTGCCCTGTGTTGGTTCCCAAGTGGTTAGCTGATGGCTGGGAGATGCCACGGGATTTTCCTGGTTCCTCTTGCCTCAAGAATAGGACATCAGGAAAGCAGGTTTCAGAGCTCCTGGCTGCATGTGAGCCTATAAAATCAAGGAAGGAAGAAGCCTGCTGGGTATGCAAGCCCCCTGACCTGTGGTTCTTACCCAGGCGCATGGATAGGGCTTCTTTTTCATTCTGTTAAATGAAGCTTACAGGAGGTCACAGATTTGGACCGTGTATCTGCATGGGGCACAACAGAACACACCAGTGGAGAGCTTAATTGTGATGCTGAGCCCTGGTTAGTGGCAGAAAGCACTGTAACCAATTAACTAATGACGCTGTAAACAATTGACTAGTTAAGCTGTAATCAATTGACTGGTTGGTTGAGATGTAGCCAATTAAGTTGTTTTCTATGCCTCACTTCTGTTTTTCTATAAATGCTGTCAGATCACGTTGGTTGGCGTTCCCAGAGCCTGTTTTGGTTTGGGGAACTGCTCAAGTCTTGAATCATTTTGTTTTTATCCTGCTTTGCTCAAATAACTTCTGGGAAATTTAATGGGTCTATGGAATTTTCATTTTGACAGTTTATTCACTTGTTTGTTGAAATTGTGAGGTTTACTTGTGGGATAAATTTGTCTAGTGCTGATATCTTTATAGCCTTACAAATATTTTTAATGTTGCAACTTTGAAAATGGATACTTTTTAATGCAAAGGAATGCATAACATGTACTGCACAGCACATAGCTTTTCCTCACTTAACTTTATTTTGGAGATTGTTCTATATCAATCCACATAAATCTACTGGTGTCATTTTATTTATTTATTTGTTGTTGTGCTGTTAGGTGCCGTTGAGTGGAGTCTGACTCATAGCAACCCTCATAGGGTTTTCAATGGCTGACTGTTTTGGGATTGCCTTGGGAGTGGGTTGCCACGTCCTTCTCCCATTTTGTGATGCTGGGTATCAAACTCGGGACCTCAGAGACTACAGAGCAGCGCTCTACCAACTCAGCTAAATCCCTATTATTATTATTATTTTTTACAGCACTTAGAGGTTAAACCCAGGGCCTCACATATACTTCGCAAGTGCTCTGACACTGGGGTACACCCCCAGCCCATTTTTTAATTTTGAGTCTGCCACTGGGGTACACCCCCAGCCCATATTTTAAATTTTGAGTCAGGGTCTCACTAAATTATCCAGGCTGACTCTGGCTTCAATTTGTAATCCTCCTGCCTCTGCCTTCTGAATAATTCTGGGCACAATGGGACATGCCTGTGATCCCAGTGATTCAATCAACCAGTACCAAAGAGATGTTGAGGGAGAGTTAGGGCTTCCTGCTCATCATTTCCATCAGCAGGAATAGGAATAGGAAGTGCTAGATATTGACATGGATACTCCTCTAGTCGCATGTAAATGTTATTATCTTAGGCTGAGTCCCTTAGAAAAAAAGTCTGAGCCAGGTCTACATCATTCACTGAAGAGTGGAGGAAAGGCAGCAAGACAGGGAGGACGAGGGGCCAAGAAGGATTTGGCTTCAAGTAAAGTCTAGCCTTATGCTTGCTCTCCTTCTTTGGGGGTAGGGCAATGCACTGGAGTCTAAATCACAGCATAGAACTGTCCCAAAAAGGGGGCAGCTGTGGCCCTACATGTGTTGACTGCGAGTTGCTGAGTGGAGGAGTGGAAGGTTGTGTCATAAGCTCCTTGGATGAGGACAATTACCTGGAGAAGGGAGCTGTCAACATTCACAGCATCTGGGGAAGGGAAGAGCCCATGGAGGAAAGGGACCAGGCAGGGCACCAACAGCTTCTTCTCTGGTCATCAACACATAGTGAGGTGTAGCTCAGTGGTGGAGAACTTGCCTGTAAAGCCCTGGGTTCCATCCCTAGCACCTCCCCACCTCCCACTCTGTCCTAACTCATTTCCTACCCTAGTGTCTCCTTCTGGGAAGATCAGAAAAGAGACCTCTAAACCATGATGTCCTCTAGACCTGAAGGGTGGAGAAGAGTTGGCAGGCAAAAGGAATATGAAGCAGGACAAACATTCCAAGCAGAGGGCCAGCACTGGCAGGGAGGAAGGAAGGGATATAGCTCATGTGAGGAATGGAGGGGTCCCCAGTGGAGCGGGAGTGGGACTGGAGGTGCAGTGGGGATGGTGCTGGGTCTTCAACTTTATCATTAGGGCAAAGGGGAGCCACTGAAGGATTAAAACAGAAGAGAGACACAACCACCTTCCATTTTCAAAGGAGTCCTCTGGCTTCTGGGGGGAAAACAGATTCTCATGGGGCAAAGGCTGAATCAAAGATTCCAGGCAGGAGGTTGGTGGTCTCATCCAGGTAAGCAGTAATGGTGTTCATGTTTTTAAAAAGGCTCCTGGTAGCATTATTCACCAGAGTCAAATGGCAGAAAGAACACAAGGGTCCACCCATCAATACATGGATGAACAAAATGAGGGCCATCCACACAATAGAGTAATCGTCATAAAAAGCAATGAGGTACTAGCCAGGCAGAGCAGCGCATGCTTGTAATCTCAGCACTTGGGAGGCTAAAGCAGAAGGATTACAAATTCAAGGCCAGCCTAGGCTCCATAGCAAGACCTCTGTCCAAAAAAATAAAATAAAAAAGCAATAAAGTTCTGATGCATGCTACAACATGAACCTTGAAAACATTATGCTGAGTGAAAGACACTAGACACGAAAGATCACATATCGTATGATTGCATTTATGAGAGATGTCCACAATCGGCATCTCCATGGAGACAGAAATTACAGTAGATGTTGACAAGGGCTGGGGGCTGAGAGAATGAGGGGGGATTGCTAATGGGAATGGGGTTCATTTTGGAGTGATGCAAATAACTTGGAATTAGGTTGTGGTAATGATTGTACAAGTTGGTGAATGTGTGTGTGTGTGTGTGTGTGTGTGTGCATATGTTTGTGTAATTTTTTTTTTCTTTGAGACAGAGTCTCGTGATATAACCCAGGCTGGCCTCAACTCGAAATCCTCCTGCCTCAACCTTCCAAATGCTGGGATTACAGGCATGTGCCACCACACTCAGCTTTGAGATATATTTTGAGGTGGGTAACTCGGGAGGCAGAGATGACAGAGGGACACAAGGGACAGGGAATCATCTTGTGTGAGTCCCTGCTTCCCTGAAATACGTCATTGACAGGAAAAAGCAGAAGCACTCAAAACTGGGGAGGCCAAATCAGGGTATTGCAGGTTCCCCAGTCTGAGCCACTCCCAGAATGCAAAAGCCAGGTAGAGTAGGACAAAGAGAGCCTCAGATTTCAAGACCTCCCCTCCCAATTTATTGACTGTGTGTCCTTGGGTGATAGTTTGTCCTCTCTGGGCATCTGGAAGGACTGGTCCTGGCAAGTCTGTAAAGCCCCCACAGCCTTCTCAGCATTTCTCAGCACACTGCTGTAACTGCACGCTCACAAACGCCAGAGTCTATCTACTCCTTCTCTGCCTGGTTTCGCAGAGTCCCCTTATAAACCTGACCCCGCCTATCCACCCCCAGCTCTTAAAAGAACACATCCCTGCATTAGGAGTGTTTCCTCCTGCGTGACTTCACTTCAATCCCGCTGCTTCTTGAGCTCAACCTTGTCCCCAGTCCAACTCCAGGATCACTCCAGCCTCTCGTCTTTGTCCAGTTCAAATCCTGTTTCTGCCAGGTCCTAGCAAGTGCCATGGCCTTGGGACCTCAGTTTCCAACTCTGTGTAATGGGGACCTGTGAGTACTCAGTGAGATAGTATAGCACAAAAAGTATTTAGCCAAGGGCTTAGTGCAAAGCAACCCCCAAGATTTGCCAGGTGTTTTTTTTTTTTTTTTTTTTTAATCGACACATGACTGAACACGCTTGTATGGTAAAGTGTGATATTTTAATACATATATACAATGGGTAATGATCAGATTAGGGGAGTTGATATAATCTATCACCACAGATGTTTATCATTTCTTCATGTTGGGAACATTCAAAATCCTCACTGCCAGCTATTTTGAAATGTTCAGTTAAGCCAGGTGTGGTGGTACATGACTGTAATCCCAGCCTGTGGGAGGCTGAGCCAGAAGAATCCAGAGTTCAAGCCTGGCCTGGGCTATATAGCAAGACCCCAACTCAAAGAAAATAAACAACAACAAAAAATTCAATTAATTATTGCCAGTCATAGTTGCCCCACTATGCTACAGAATATTACAAGTTATTCCTCCTATTCAGCTGCACCCCTGTACCTATTAACCATCCTCTCACCACTCCCCTCTCTCCCCAAGTTTCTCAGCTGCTGGTAACTACAGTTCTGCTCTCTATCTTGTGAGATCAACTTTTTTGCTTCCAGATATAAATGAGAACATGTAGTCTTTGTCTTTCTGCACTTGGCTTGTTTCACTTCACATAATATCCTCCAGTTCCATGCACGTAACTGCGAATAACAAAATTTCATTCTTTTTGTAACCAAATAATATTCCATTGTGCACATATTTTCTATAACTGTTCATCCATGAATGGATGCTGTGGCTGATTCCATATTGTGGCTGTTGTGTAGAGTACTGCAGTGAACATGGGAGTGCAGATGTCTTTGACATACTGATTTCATTTCCTTTGGATATATACCCAGTAGTGAGATTACTGCATCGTATGGTAGTTCTATTTCTAGTTTTTTGAGGAACCTCTATACTGTTTTCCATAATGCCTGCATCAATTTGCATTTCTAATATGCATGAGAGTTCCTCTTTTTCCACACCCTCACTGCTGTGGGTTTTTTTTTTTTGTCTTTTTGCTGATAGCCATTCTTACTAGGGTGAGATGATCTTTTATTGCGGTTTGGTTTTGCATTTGCATTTGATGGTTAGAGATGCTGAGCAGTTTTTCATATACTCACTGACTATTAGTATATGCTTTTGAGAAATGTCTGTTTAGGACATGGGCCTATTTTTTATCTGGATTATTTATTTATTGCTGTTGAGTTATTTGAGTTACTTACATATTCTGGAAATTAATGCCTTTTGGATGAATTAGATAGTTTTAAAAGTCATTTTATTATATAATATTTAATCATACCATATAACATATTCATTCTGAAAACACTTTTGGAGGATTTCATGGGTAGAGGCTTGTGTTGTAGATGCTGGGGATATAGCAAGGACTAAGATCTAGGGGCTGGGATTTAGCTCAGTTGGTAGAGCGCTGTTCTGCAGTCTCTGAGGTCCTGGGTTTGATTCCCAGCACCACAATAATGGGAGAAGGATGTGGCAATCCACTCCAGAGGCAATCCCGAAACAATCAGCCATTGAAGACCCTATGAGGGTTGACTATGAGTTGGACACTATTCGATGGCCCCTAACAACAAGATAGATCTAATCTCTACATTCATAGAGTTTAACTTCTAGAGGGAGAAAAAGACATTATACAGATAAAAACCTGCTTTTTTTTTTTTTTTTTTTTTTTAAATCTGTCAGATGGTTACAAGTCTTCCAGGAAAAAAAAATAGGAATGTTGTAAAGGAACACAGAATAAGTGGCAGGGGGTACAATTTTAAATAGTGATCATAAAAAGCCTCATTGATAGGGTGATATTTGAGCAGAACCCTGATATATAAGTTATAAATCTTAATTACAAAATAAAGATTATCCATGAACATATCTCCTATGTTATGAGCTAAAACATTCTTAATTCCTAGAGCTATAAAGTTTTTTGTTTTTTGCACTGTTTCTCTTCCAGTGATTAGAGCATCAATTCTCAACTTGAATATGCTTTCAATCACCTGGTTAAAGTTCAGGTTTTGATTCAATATCAGATTCTGAGGGTGGCCTGAAGTTTTATATTCCCATCAAAGCTATGGTTGTGATATTATTTTCATCTTATTATTTATCTTATTTTCATTTCTTCCTAAGGCCTACCCTAGTTTAAACCACCCTTTACAATGTTTCTCCACAAACAGATATACAACATTGGAGGTACTCACTTGTTTATGCTAAGAGATTTGGAAAATAGCTACCTGGCCAAATGACTGGGAGAGATCCACATTTGTGCCTATTCCCAAGAAAGGGGATCCAACTGAATGTGGAAATTATTGAACTATATCATTAATATCTCATGCAAGTAAAATTTTGCTAAAGATCATTCAAAAGTGACTGCAGCAATATATTGATAGGGAACTGCTGGAAAATCAAGCCAGATTCAGAAGAGGACATGGAACTAGGGACATCATTGCTGAGGTCAGATAGATATTAGCCAAAAGCAGAGAATACCAAAAAGATGCTTATCTATGTTTTGTTGACTATGCAAAGGCATTTGAGTACGGGGACGATAATAAATTATGGATAACATTGCAAAGAATGGGAATACCAGAGCACTTAATTGTACTCAAAAAGAATCTGTGCATGGACAAGGAAGCAGTTATTTGAACTTAACAAGGAAATACTGCCTGGTTTAAAGTTAAGAAACCTGTGTGTCAGGGCTGTATCCTTACACTGTTCCCCTTCAATCTCTATGCTGAGCAAATAATCGGAGAAGCTGGATTTTATGAAGAAGAATGTGGCATCAGGATTGCAGGAAGACTCATTAACAACTTGCATCATGCAGATGACACACCTCTGTTTGCTGAAAGTGAAGAGGATTTGAAACATTTACTGATAAAGATCAAAGAACACAGTTTTCAGTATAGATTGTGCCTCAACATCAACAAAACAACAAGCCTTACAAGTGGGTTAGTAAGCAACTTCATGATAATTGAAGAAAAGACTGAGGTTGTCCAAGACTTCACTTTTCTTGGTCCTACAATCAACACCCACAGAAGTAGCACTCAAGAAACTAAAAGATGCATTGCTTTGGGAAAAGCTGTTGCAAAAAGACTTTAAAGTCGTGAACAGTAAAAATGACATTGAAGAAGATGCACCTGACTCATGCGTGGTATTTTTGGTTGCATCATGTGGTTGTAAAACCTGGACATGGAATAAGGGAGACAGGAGAATTGATGCTTTTGAGTTATGGTGCTAGAGATGAATATTGAATATACTATGGACTGCCAGGCCTGCAGCCGTAGCCCTGTGGCATCCAATCCCATCAGATCTCAGAAGCTAAACAGGGTCGGGCCTGGTTAGTACTTGGATGGGAGACCGCCAGGGAACACCAGATACTGTAGGCTTGGGAGAAGGACCTGGCAACCCCCTCCCAAAAATCAATCTGCCATTGAAAACCCTATGAACAGCAGAGAAGCACTGACAATAGTGTTTCACCTGTTGTATACAGGGTCACTATGAGTCAGATACCGACTCAACGGCACCTAACAACAACTAACATGGACTGCCAAAAGAATCAATAGATTTAACCCAGAAGTGCAACCACAGTGTTCCTTGGAAGCAAGGATGGTTAGGCTGCATCTTACATATTTTGGACATGTTGTCAGGAGGGACCAATCTCTGAAGAAGGACATGTTTAGGAGAATGGCAGATCAATGAAAACAGAAGACCCTCAACAAGATGGATTGACACAGTGTCTGCAACAGTGTGTTTAAACATAAAAATGGCTGTGTCCCTGGCACAGAGTTGGAGAGTGTTTCATTCTGTCATATATAGGGCCATTATAAGTCAGACCCAATTTGACAGCACCTAACAACAACAATCATCTCTACCTCCACATAGGTGCCCTACTGGCTGCGCCACTTCCCATTTCTCTCCCTTCTCACAAGTCCTGAAGCACTTTTCAGCTTGGACAGGAAACCTGGATCAGCCCAGGTGTGGTGGCTCACGCCTGTAATCCCAGTGATTCATGAGGTGGAGGCAAGAGGATTGCAGGTTCAAGGCCAGAGGCAGCCTTGAGTAATTTAGTGAGATGCTATGTCAAGATAAAAATAAAAATTCAGCTAGGGGTGCAGCCCAGTGGAGCATTTCCAAAATATGTGCAAGGCCCTGGGTTCAACTCACAAGTACAGAAAGAAAGAAAGAAAGAAAGAAAGAAAGAAAGAAAGAAAGAAAGGAAGGAAAAGGAGGAAAGGAAGAAAGAAAGAAAAAGAAAGAGAAAGAAAGAGAGAAAAGAAAACAAAAGAAAAAAGAAAAGGAAAGAAATGAAACGAAAGGAAGGAAAACCTGGGTCAGGAGGTCTGGGTTCAATATGTGGCTTGATCACAAACTCCCTGATCTGTGCCTCAGTTTCTCCATTCTGAAAATGAAAGACAAGAGCCCCTTTAAGACCCCTCTTAGGCTGGTAGCCATGGGTTTATAATCCCTGTGACTCTGGGGGTGGAAGCAGGAGGATCTAGAGTTGGAGGCCAGAGGCAGGCAGTGCAATTTAACGAGACTCTGTCTCAAAATAAAAATGGGGCTGGGAGGGTGGCTCAGTGGTACAGCAGTTGCCAGGCATGTTTGAGGCCCTGGGTTCAATCCCCTGGTATTGGGGGAAAAAAAAAAAAAAAAAAAAAAAAGGAAGGAAGGAAGGAAGGAAGGAAAAGGAAAGGAAAGAAAAAAAAAGGAAAAAAGAAAACCTTTTCGTAAGGACCATGAACTGGAACTGTGTATGTATGGGGAAGCACTCAGCATCTGAACCCCATTCCTGTGCTTGGAGGATCTACATTTTGGATCAAAATATCAGATTTTGTTCTACCTTGTGGAGTAAAACTGTCAGATAATTGGTTTTCACCAAGCTGGGTCATTGAGATGGAATCTCTTGACACACAAGCGAGGCATATCTAGAAGGAAGGACACGTGGCTTCTAAGGTCCTGCAGTGACCACAAGCTGTTTGTGGCAAAATCTTAGTCCTTATTCCAGGCATCCAGTTCCTATTGGTTCTCCCAATTTTCTGATTCTATTTCTGTTAGCAGTTCTTGAAGCTCAGAGATAGTCTTCAAACCAGTTCCTTTCTGCCTAAATTACTCAGAATTACATTCTGTTGTTGGCAAAGGAAGCCCCTAAGAGGCTCAGACCTTGATGTGGTCCTGTGATGTAACAATATAGCAATGTGTCTTTGTTTAAGTACATTATGCTGCTTGGCTGTGTGTCTTATATCCCCCTGCCCATAACCGTCCTTCCCTAGTAGGAAGGGTATGTTGAAGGCTTAAACACAGCACAAAGATTTTTTTTAAAAATCCTCAGCTTGTTCATAGATATATAATTTTCCAAAGATCATGGAGCATCTTTTAGTTCAGGGGTTCAACTTGTCAATCTGATGTGATAGCATTTATTATGCTTTGAGACTTCTAAATTTTCATGAAAAATCAGATCTGACCACACTGACCCATGGTCCCATGTGGCAGTCAGTATTCATTTGGAGCCAAGTGGCATTACCCCCTTTAGATGGGATGTGACTTTTCCAATTAGCCACACTCTCCACCCATCTCTGTTATATTATACCTGGATGATGTCACTCATCTTAATGATCTATCTGGGTTGAGGAGGTACCTAAGTTTTGCACCCTTTATTTGAGTGACTAGAATATTGTGTTTCCTTCCTTGTTTTTCTTGAGTCTGTCTTTTAAGATCATAACAGGGGATAGTAAATGGCAGTGAGATAAGCATAGGCTTTGGAGTCATTTCCTAGTTGTATAACTTTGGTCAAGTCCCTTGACCTCTCTGAGCCTCGTATTCCTCAACTGTGAATGGAAATAATAGTTCACAAGAATGTTGTAAAATTCGATGAGGCAAGGTCAGCAAAGCATGATACAGAGTAAGCATTCACGAACAGTTTGTAAAAGAGTTAGGAGAGGCAGGTGCCATGGTGCACACCTGTAATCCTAGCTTCCTGGGAGGCTAAGGCAGAAGGACCATGAGTTCCGCGTCAGAGACTCCCTGTACAACTTAGTGGGACCCTGTCTCAAAATAAAAAATGAAAACAGTAGCTGGAGTGTGGCTCAATGGTTGAGTGCTTGCCCAGCACGTGTGAGGCCCTAGATTTAACTCCTAATACCAAATACTGGGTGCTGTTGGCTTGGGAGAAGGACCTGGCAGCCCATTCCCAAAAAACAATCAGCCATTGAAAACCCTATGAATAGCAGATAAGCACTGACAGTAGAGCTGGGCATGGCACATTGTTGGGAGTGTTTCATCTATTGTACATAGGGTTGGACCTATGTACCTATGTGAGTTGGACCTGACTTGACCCCACCTAACAACAACAAAACCAGAATAAATTAATAAATAAAAGGGAATTTTGAGGTCTTAATTTAGGAAGGCCAGCATTATGCTTGGCTCATAGTAAGTGCTTGAAAAATATCCATTCTCCCAGTTTCTTATTTGCTGGGCAGAGTTCTTGAGCCAGAGCTGAACAGTCAGCCCATAAAGCTCTTGAGCAGACCTCTATGGGCTAGGAACAGACTAGTCCCCAAAAGGTTCTGGAAAATGGAATAGATGAGCGGGTGGAACATGTCATGGGATATGCTCAGCCACACCCCTGATTTGTACAGGACCCACAGGCTTCTTGGGACAGGAATGACACCCTGTGCAGGTATCTGAATTTGGGATTCAGACAGATCCAAACCAGCCCAACAGGCTCTGCAGGAGTAGACAAAAGCTAGATGGAAGAAAGCAAGGGGTCTCGGAGAGAAAAATCACAGAAGGAAGACAGCTGGCAGGATGGCCTGAATGAGGGCTGGGGCTGGAGTCTGAAGAGAACAGGGGTTTGACAAGTACTCTGAGGCTGTGTCTGAACCCCCGACTCAGCCTTTCTGCACCTCCATAGGCCTTACTACTCTTGGATAGAACAGGCTGTGATGTGAAGGAAAGAAGGGGCTCATCCCTGGCCAGGCCCAGTGGCACACACCTGTAATCTCAGTGCCTCGGGAGGCAGAGGCAGGAGGACGGTGAGTTCGAAGACAGAGGGGGCCCAGGTAACTTAGTGAGACCCTGATTCATGATGTTGTTGTTGTTAGTTGCCGTCGAGTCGGTATCCAACTCATAGCGACCCTCATAGGGTTTTCAATGGCTGACTGTTTCGTGATTGCCTTGGGAGTGGATTGCCAGGTCCTTCTCCTGATTCATGATAAAAAATTTAAAAGGAGGCTGGGGATACAGCACAGTGGTAGAGTGCTTGCAAAGTAGGCACAAGGCCCTGGGTTCAGCACCCCAGTACCACAAAACAAAGGGAGTCCCCGTGACAGAGCCCAACAGAAGGCGCTGCAGGGATCTGACCAGGGAAAGGAGACAGCAAAATGCCCCATGGGGTGGCAAGCCCTGTAGGGAGCCAGTGGCACAAAGCTTGAGAACCACAGACAACAGGCAGAGGGCCTTCAGCCTGTGAATAGCAACTAAGGCCACAGCTAAGTTGTCTTCCTTCAGGACCTAGAGACAGACCTGTGAGGAGCCCACAGCCCCCATCAGACCCCAGAGCACCCCTTGGAGTTCTCGGTGAAGGGACCAGCTAGGGGGCGGCAGGCATCAGAAGTAGGGTATGGCTGCTCATGTGGCCCCTTCGTGCCCATTGTCCCTGCATCCCTATTCAGCACCTATTCTGTGTGTGCTCTGAGCAACAAGCAAGAGCTTCCAGAAGAGCAGGGGAGATAACAACTAATCAGACCAATCAGGACCAACAGGGTAGCGATAACCTGAGTTGCTGGGATGGTGGGGCTGGGTGGCCAGGGCAGCCTTGGTCATTTGTGTCACCATGAGATGATTTGGGGCAGAGGACTCACACCTGTTTCCTTCTCTTGGGCATCATACACAGGCCTTGTCTTGTTGGGGTCCCTGTGTCAAGTCCACTGAGAAGTCATGTCCAAACTGGGCATGGTGGCACACGTCTGTAATCCCAGCGGCTTGGGAGGCGGAGCCAGGAGGATTGCAAGTTTGAGACCAGAGGAAGTCTACGTAACTTAGCGAAACCCTGTCTCAGGAAGTAAGGAAAAAAATTAAAAGGGCTGGGGGTGCAGCTCAGTGGTCCAGCACTTGCAAAGCATGCAGGCGTGAGGCCCCGGGATCAACCCCCAGTACCAGACACACACACAAAAAAGAAGTCATGTCCATATAATGAAGTCTCACCTTAGCCACGAGTTTCAGTAGGTGAGTGTCCTCTGATACATCCATAGGGGCCAAAGGCATTTGGGATGTGCTCCTACCTGCCTAGGGAGGCCCAGCCTCCAGGGTGGGGGCGTCACCTGTGACTCACTGTTGGAGAAGCTCAGGAGCTTCCTGCCACCCTACCTCAGCCCCAGCCCAAAGCTACCGGGACAGGCTCTAAACAGAGATGCTCATGGAAATAGGGGCTTATGGAGGGAGCAGTCTTCAGCCCCCTCCCCACTGCATACCCCACAGTGGCCAGTGCAAAGTCTAAGGTTCCTTTCTGCCTCTTCCTGTGGAAAAGGGATGTGGCCTCAGGGATACGATGTCAGCCTTTCTTGGGGGAGAGGCCTGCGGTCTTTGGCAGCATTTGAGACACTTGCTGTAGGAGGGGCTGCCTGGCAGTGGCCCCTTTGAACATTCCTTGGCCATTGCTCTTTCCTCACTAGAAGCACTTCTTTCAATGCCCACTCAGTTTCTCCCTTTAGACCCCCGCCTAATTCATCCCAGACCAAACCCTTCCCCTCTTCCTGGGGTGCCAGGTTTCCCTTGATTCAAAGCCTGGACTCATTTATTACCTGTCTTTCCTCTGACCACCTCTTTGCCTTGTCTTTGTTTCTTTCCTCAGGTAGAAAGATCTAAGGTAGAAGGATCTAACCTCATAGAATTGTTATCAAAGTTTTCATGTACTATATGAGTTAAGAAGTACGAAGCACTTTGAAGAGTGCCTGGTACATAATAAGGACTCAATAAACAGTAGCGATTTTCCTACTACCGTGAAACCATGATTAACTATTTAGCAAGCCCTTTTCTCTGCTTCCATGAGATGAGTAATCTCTGACACAGGCTTCTGCCACCGCGATGTTCTGCCTCACCACGGGCCCAGAATCAGTGGAGCCAAGGACTGCAGACTGAAATCTCTGAAACTGTGAGCTAAAACAAATCTTTTCCTCTTAAACACAAACAAATATTTAGTGAGTAGCTATTCTCCTGGGCTGGGGTTTAGCTCAGTTGGTAGAATGCGGCTCCACACTCTGAAGACCTCAGTTTGATCTCCCGCACTGCAAAATTGGGAGAAGGATGTGGTAGCCCACTCCTAAAACAATCAGCCATTAAAAATGCTGTGAGGGTGACTCTGAGTGGGACCCAACTTGATGGCACCTAACAACACCAACAACATCTATTCTGCTAGGCGATGGGATCCAGTGATGAAGAAAACAGACACTGAGCTGGGCACGGTGGCGAACACCTGTAATCCCAGCGGCTAGGGAGGCGAAGTCAGGAGAATCGCAAGTTGGAGGCCAGAGGCAGTCTGCATAACTTAGCGAGACACTGTCTCAAAAAGTAAAAAAATGGGCTGGGAGCACAACTCAGTGGTCTAGCACTTGCAAAGCATGCAAGTGTGAGGCCCTGGGTTCAACCCCAGTACTGAAAAAGAAAAAAAAAAAAAAGAAAGAAAAAGAAAACAGACACCAGCGTAGTGGGTGAGGTAGTAAGATAAAGGATGCCCAGCAGGTGGCACATCCAGGGCCCCCAATAAATGGTAAGTGTTCCACTTTCCTCTTCAGGAGCATGCTTGGGCTCTGAGAATCCCTATATGGTCCTCACTGGACACTGAAACCTGCAGACATGACACATGATGGGGGCTGGCATTCTGTTGTATGTAGGGTTACTATGAGTTGGACCCAACTTGATGGCACCTAACAACATATCATGTGTAATTTCAACTTTGGAGAAAGAGAGAAGGGGGCAAAAAAATATTTGAAGAGAAATTTACTGGTTTCTCAAATTTACTCAGACAAATTTATAGGTTCAAAAATCTCAGTGATTGCTTCGCATGAGCAAGGCCCTAAGTTCAATCCAAACAAAACAAAACAAAAACTCAGTGAAGCCCAAGTAGAATAAATACAAAGGAAACCTTGCCTAGGAATGGCATAGTCAAACTGCTGAATTCAAAGACAGGAAAAAAAAAAATGGAAAAAAGGGCTCAATGATAGAGTGCTTGTCTAACGTATATGAGGCTCTGGGTTTGATTCCCACCACTGGGAAAAAAAAGAAATCTTGAAAACAACAAGAAAATAAAGAGACACATCATAAATGAGAACAAACAAATAACAGCTGACTTCTCATTGCAAAAACACCTGGAAGAGAGAAAGACAAGCCAACTCTCAAACATAATTTCTACATCCAATGAAACTAGCCCTCAAAAATGAGGGCAAAATAGAGAATTGTCTGATAAACAAAAACTAAAACCTATATTATAAGAAACATTAGGGTTGATTGCTCTGGTACATGCCTATAATCCCAATGACTTGGGAAGTGTAGGCAGAAGATTGTGAGTTTGAGGCCAGAGGCAGCCTGTGTAACTTAGCAAGACTTTATCTCAAAATAAAAAAGGGGCTGGAGTGCAGCTGAACTTTCCTAGCATGTGCAAGGCCCTGGATTCAACCTCCAATACTGAAAAAACAAAACCCACAAATCATGAAAAACTATATTAATATCAGATAAAGTAAAACATATTTCATAGTGATAGAAGAAGCACTTGGTCATGAAGATGTAACAGTTTTAAGTTCACATCATCCTAATCATATACCTTCAAATACATAAAAAATGGCATTAAAGGAAGAAGTTGTTGGTAGGTGCTGTCAAGTTGGATTCAACTCATAGCAACCCTATGTACAATAGAATGATACTCCCCAATTCTGTGCCATGCACACAATCTTTTTTATGTTTAAGCCCACAGTTGTAGACACTGTGTCAATCCATCTAGTTGAGGGTCTTCATGTTCCTCCTTGACTTGCCACTCTCCCAAACATGATATCTTTCTCCAGAGTTTGGACCCTCATGACAACATGTCCAAATTACATCAGACACTGTAGAGCCATCCAAGCTTGCAAGGAGCACTCTGGTTGCACTTCTTTTTGCACTTCTTTTTGCAGTCCATGGTATATTCAATATTCATCTCCAGCACATAACTCAAAAGCATCAATTCTTCTCCTGTCTCCTTTATTCAATGTTCAGCTGTCTGATGCAACTGAAAATACCACAGCGTGAGTCAGGAGCCCCTTGGCCCTCAAAGTGACATCTTTTCAGCACTGTTAAAGAGGTCTTTTGCAACAGCTTTTCCCAATGCAATGTATCTTTTGATTTCCTGACTCCTGCATCCATGGGTGTGGATTGTAGAAGCAAGTAAAGCAAAATTTTGGACAATTTCAATCTTTTCTCCATTTATATTGAAGTTGCGTACTGACCCAGTAGTAAGGATTTTTATTTTGTTCATATTGAGGAGCAATCCATACTGTAGGCTGTGTTCTTTGATATTCACCAGAAAATGTTTCAAATCCTCTTTACTTTCAGCAAGCAGAGTTGTGTCATCTGCATAACACAGGGTGTTAATGAGTCTTCCTGCAATCCTAATGCCACATTCTTCTTTACAACATGCTCAGCATAGAGATTGAAGAGGTACAATGAAAGGATACAGTCCTGATGCACATCTTTCTTAACTTTAAACCAGGCAGCATTTCCTTGTTAAGTTCAAATGACTACCTCCTGGTCCATGTACAGATTTCTAATGAGTACAATTAAGTGCTTTGGTATTTTCATTCTTTGCAATGTTATCCATAATTTATTATGATCCACAGTCAAATGTCTTTACACAGTCAATAAAACATAGATAGACATCTTCCTGGTATACTCTACTTTTGGCTAATATCCATCTGACATCAGCAATGATGTCCCTGGTTCCATGCCCTCTTCTGGATCTGGTTTGATTTTCTGGCAGTTCCCTGTCAATATACTGCTACAGTTCCTTTTGAGGAATCTTTAGCAAAATTTTACTTGCGTATTATATTAATGATATTATTTGCTAATTTCCACATTCAGTTGGAAATTTTTTGGGAATAGGCACAAATATGGATCTCTTACAGTCATTTGGCCAGGTAGCTATTTTCCAAATCTCTTGACATAAACAAGTGAGCACCCCCTGTGCTGTATCAGTTTGTTGAAACATCTCAATTGGTATTCCATCAATTCCTAGAGTCTTGTGTTTCTCCAATTCCTTTAAGGCAGCTTCCACTTTGTCTTTCAGTACCATTGGCTCCTGATCATATGCAATCTCATGAAATCGTTGTTCATCCACCTATTCTTTTTGGTGTAATGATTCTGCATAGTCTGTCCTTCTTATTATGTTTCTTGCATTGTTTAATATTCCCTGTAGAATCCTTCATTATTGCCACTCAAGGCTTTATTTTTTTTCTTCAATTCCTTGAGCTTTTGAGTGTCTTCCAACCTGGGGGGGCTTATTTTCCAGCACTATATCTGACAATGTTTCTCTGCTATTCATAGGGTTTTCAATGGCTATTTGTTTTAGGAGTAGGTTAGCCATGTTCTTCTCCCTAGTCTGTCTTAGTCTGGAAGCTCAACTGAATCCTGTTCACCATGGGTGACCTGCTGGCAGCATGCAATCCCCCATAGTACAGCAAACTGACAGACACATGAGGGAATGGAAGTAGATAGATATAATCACAGCTGAGGTTCTTGAGTCTTTTTTGCATATGTTTGTGTGTATATGTGTGTGTGCTACTCAGATATTGAGTGCAGGGCCACAAGCATGCAACCACAGAGCAACACTCCATGCCCCCTTTTAAATTTTGAGACAGGCTGCCTTTGGCCTCAAACTTGCAGTCTCCTGCCTCATCCTCCTAAGTTGCTGGGGTGATAGACATTTACCATGACTCCTGCTCTACTGTTTCAGAAGACTGAAATCTTATAGAATATTAATGTATTAAATTAGAAAGATTTAATAATAAGATATGTGGAAAGCCCCAAACGTTTGCAAATTAAATAACACATTTCCAAAAATCCCAAATAAATTGAACATATGTCCAAACAAAAATCCACATATGAATATTCATAGTTAATTTTATTCATAATTGCCAAAACTTGGAAGCAACCAAGATGTCCTTCAATAAGTGAATAGATAAACCTGGGACATTTAAACAATAGAGTATTATTCAGTGCTTTAAAATAGATCAATGAAGCCACTGACAGACATGGAGAAAACTTAAAAGTGTATTTCTAAGTAACAACAACAAAAAAACATTCTAAATATGACATTCTGGAAAAATCAAAATTATGGAGACAGTAAAAAGAACAGTAGTTGCCAGGGTTGAGGGAAGGGAGGGATGGATAGGTAGAACTTAGAGGATTTTTAAGGCAATAAGAGTAGTCCATATGATACTGGATATATACCATTATACATTTGTCAAAATCCATAGAATGCACCACACAAAGAGTGAAAACTAATATCATTATTGGCTCATCAATTGCAATAAATATATCACACTCATACTAGATGCAAATAAGAGAGAAATTGTGCGTTGGCGCACTCTACGGAAACTTTCTATACTTTCCAATCAATTCTTTTGCTCTCAAAAATATTTTTTTAAAAACCTGTGTTTAGCTGGGTGTGGTGGTGCACACCTGTGATCCTAGCGACTTGGGAGGCAGAGGCAGGAGGATCATAGGTTCAAGGCCAGAGGCAGCCTATGTAA
Organism: Pedetes capensis; assembly: GCA_007922755.1. NCBI lineage: Eukaryota > Metazoa > Chordata > Mammalia > Rodentia > Pedetidae > Pedetes > Pedetes capensis. The sequence continues at coordinate 81,562 of VMDO01004920.1, forward strand.
CTTAGCAAGACCCTGTCTCAACTTAAAAACTATAAAAGGGTGTAGAGGTGCAGCTCAGGGGCAAAGTACTTGCAAAACATGCACAAAGTCCCAGGTTTACTCTTGAGTACCATAAAAACAAAACAAAACAAAACAACTTATGTTCAAAGAATGCAAGTGACCTGATGTCACTACCTACTTTACTTCTGATCTTCTGTCTTCCCATAACGTAACTAACATAGAGATGTGTCTATCCTTAAGGATTTTCTTTCTCTGTCAAGGATGGAGTTTTGGGGGACAGCTCCTGCTGAATGCATTATCAGGCAAAAGCAGTTGTTCAAATTCTGGTTCACCTTCTTCCTCACTCAAACATTTATTCTACAGACTTGGAGCTCCTATTTTGAGGTAAGACCCTTCAGCGCAGGGCACTGAAGACATAAACTGGTTAAAAGCCACAATTCCTTTCCATGAGGTATTCACAATCTAAGGGAGCAAATTACAAATAGGCAAAGACAGTTCATGGTGCTAAATGTTACAAGGTGAGTTAATTCAGGAGGCTGTGGAAGCTAGAAGAGAAGCATCTGAACCAGCCCAGCTTTTATCGAGTTGGACTTTTTGGAGGTGGTTATTGAAGCCAAGCTCCGATTAGGAAGAGATAGAAAGCCAGGTTGTGTGGCTCATACATGTAATCCCAGTGATTTGGGAGGCTGAGGCAGAAGGGTCACAAGTTTGAGGCCAGCCTGTGTACACAGAGAGATCCTATATTTTAAAAAAGAAAGCAAGAAAAGAAAGAAAAAAGAAAAATGAAGCAAGAGAAAAAGAGGCAAGAGGAAAATCTCCCGGGCTTATTCAGAGATCTGGGAACAAAAAATAACTCAGGCCATCAGGAACCTGTAAGCAGGTCACTGTGGAGTAAAAAGTACACATACATGTGTGTGCAATGGAAGAGGGAGGATAAAGGTGAGAAGTGGACTAGGGGAGCAGGTATAGCCTTTGATCCCCTCAGAAGCAGTGCCTAAGCAGCCCAGCTGGACTGGGCAATGCCTGCTCCTGAGAGTCTGTGCCTAAGGCAGATGATGCGTCCTGGGGAGACTCCCCAAGTCATCTTTGAGCACAGTTGGTGGAAGGAGCCATCCTATAATTACCGTGGTGATAATTAGAGGCACTGCCATGGCCTCTTTCAACATTACACAAGCTATGGCCTTCTTACCTAGGGGGTAGGGAGGAGGAAAGCCAGGCACCCATCTCAGGCTTGTCAATGCCTGTGCCTGCTGCCATCCACACCTGACTCCCTGGCTGAGGCCCAGAGGTGCCATAGATATACCTGGGGCTTCTCCAGTTTGGAACTGAGTGTTGCTGGCACAGAGGCTGAAAGTCACTCTCCAAGTGTCACAGGCTAGGAAGCCTACAGCCAACACCTGGGCTTCAGATTTATTCTAGTCTGGGCTTCCTGGGGTACTGTAAGCCTGCAGAGATCTTGACCAGGGCCTGGGGGTGCCTTTTAGATCTTGGCAACATTAGCCTGTGATGCTTAAGTCATCAGTCTCTGGGCCCACACTGTGTTTCCTGGGACCATGCACCAGGGTTTCTGTTGCCTGGACATCCTCCCAGTTCTGCCAAATGCTGTTTGGCAATTGATATAGTGCCTGCGTGTATATGTTCTCCCAAGAGATACTTTGGGTGCCTCTCTGGGTTAGCATGAGGGAAGAAATCCTTTCTCCTTTTCTACCTCATAACTTCACCAAACCACTTCTCCTTCTTTCTTCCACCAGATTTTTCTCTCTGTATAGAATGATCTTCAGTTCTGGTAAGGCCTTGACTTTCTTTTCTCAGCTGGTCATGTTCCATTCACCCAATACCAACTTCTCACTAGGCTTTGCCTCCTATGACTCACTGGGAACCAAAGCCCAACTGCATTGCCCAGAGGCTCTACTTGTCATTTTAGTTTCATCTGTGACATATCTGATCTGTTTTGTTCTTAGCTCCCCAGAGAAAGAAATTTTGTACCTCCCAAAGCCACTCCTGCCTGTAGCTTCAGGCATTTCCCATGGGAGCTAAAACCTCACTCATGTTCCTTTGGGACTTGGAATGACTATGTGTGATATTCAAGGTCACTGCTGGCCTTCTGTAAATGCAACTGAAAAAACTGTAAGAGCTCTGTGAATGTGAGGAATTTAGACCCTTTACCTTCTTATCTCCCTATGATATCCTGAGGGTTTTATGGCTGGACAGATATTTGCAGGCTAGTAGTTCTCTGTGAGTGGTGAGATTAAGGTTATTTTCTTGGGGCTATCTGGTAGAGCTTAAGAGGAAACTTGTTGAACTTGCTTGGTCCTGGCACCTGGCGGTGGGGGAAGGAGGAAGACAGCTTGCTTTTGAAGGAAAAGTGTAGTTGGCTTTCTCCTCAAAGTGTTCCCTTTGGGGAACATACAAGCAGCAGTTTTGTGGACAATGGCCAACTGATCCATTTTGAGATAGATTCAGGGGGAGTGGTATTCCATGTAATCCTGGGCAGGCCCTGGGAAAGTGGAACAAAGCTAGATTCTGCCCTAAAGTTAGGCAAGCCTGAGTATGCCAGTTCCAGGTGTGTGACCTCTGCTCTCTGAGAAGGAATGGGGAGGGGAAGCATCCAGGAGGACTAATGTGTCTGTTGCCCAGGCATGTTTCTAAAATCTGGTCACTCTTGCAGGGTGTGGTGGTACACACCTGTAATCCCAGCGACTCAGGAGGTGAAGGCAGGAGGATCTCAAATTCAAGGTCAGAGGCAGTCTGCATAATTTAGATAGACCCTGTCTCAAGATAAAAAATAAAAAAGGTTTTGGGGGTGCAGCTCAGTGGTAAAACGCTTGCAAAGTATGCACAAGGCCTTGGGTTCCACCCCCTAGTACTACAAAAATAAATAAATATGATCATTTTTGTTCATGAACACTGTAACTGGCAGGGAGGCTTAGCTGGACCCTTCAACATCTGGACTCAGTGCATCTTTTTAGTCTTTTCTCTTAACAGTTCGCAGCACAAATCATCCATGCCACGCCTGGATCCAGGCTCACCCTGAACCTTCCCATCTGTGGGTCCTGCCTCATGCTACTCTCTTGCTAGAATGCCTTCCTCTTGGTAAGCCTCCTGCCATTTCAGACTGCCTCATTCAGTCCTGAGGAAACAATTCCCAATGCCTGAGGCCTCAATTCATCTCTCCCTCACCCCCTAAGCCCCAGATTCCCTCTGGTGGTCTCTGGTCTAGCTCTATGTTTACTTCTGTGCCTGAGTCCAGTCCTCCAGATGGGCAGTTTCCTGAGCTGCTCATTCTTGCTGTTCCTTCTGCCAGGAACTCTCTTCCCTCCTCTGGATCCCTGCATGGCCAGTTGTTTCTCATTCTTCAAGTGTCAACTCAAATGTCACCCCTCTTAGGGAGGCTCTCCGTGACTACACTATCTAAAGTAGTCTGCACCCCTACTCACTCTGTCCCATTACCTTTTGTTATCATTTTTTATAAAATTTAGCAGCCTCTGAAATGATCTTGGTGTATTAGTCTATTGGCTTAGACTGTGTAGTCTCTTCCTTTAGAATGTAAGCGTCTGGAGAGCGAGATTCCACTGAATGAGCTAACATACCGGTAGTTGGCACCCAGTAAGTATCTACTGATTGGTCACATCATGCTTATGCGCCTGTCCCTTGGCGCAATAAAGTTCGGATGTATACAATATTTGCTAAACGATTAAAGGAACCAAGAAACGTAGGAACGAAGGAATATAGTCCTCTGCCTGCCGACTAACAAGTTGACTGACAGATGAGCACCTCGGCCAGCACTGTTGATTGAAAGTTGACAGCTGAGTGGCAGCCAACGGATGCGCGCCTGGGTTCCTGGTTGGTTGGTGCCGCAGGCCCTCGTAAGGAGTGGGCCCAGGGCGACCCCTCCGCGTCGGGAGGCGGGCGGCACGAGACCGCCGGAAGAGGCCCAACAGCCAGACGCTGTGCAAACAGCCGCCTCGAACCACGGAGCCGACGCCTCCGCGCATGGGCCCGGCGCGAGGGGCGGGGCGCGCGTCACGTGAGCGTGTTTTGGGCACGTGACCCGCGCGGGTCGAAGGCTCGCCCCCGCCCCCACCCTCCTCCCTCGGCGGGTGTGATCCGAGCGGCCTCGCCTCACCGCCTAGCGCCCCCCTCAGCTGCCGCCGCCTCCGCCCGCGGGCCATGTCCCCCGGCCGCCGCCGCCGCCGCCGTCGCCCGAGCGCGGCGCTCCCGCGGCCCGGCGCGCAGTGAGCGCCGGCCCGTGCTGCCGTTCGCTCGCCTCGGGGCCCCCTTGTTCTCGGCGCCGCCGCCGCCGCCATGTTGGGTTTAGAGCCGCAGCGGAGCCGCCGCCGCCGCCGCCGCGGGTGAGGGAGGCCGAGAGCGGAGCCCGCCCCGCCCCGGGGCCCAGGGAGCGGGGCCGTCTCGGAGCCCGGCCTCTCCCCGCCAGCTGCCTCCGCGGCCCGCCCGCAGTGCGAGCCGGCGAGCGAGCGCCGGGCCCCGGCCGCGCCTTCCGCTCCCGGCGCGAGAGAGCCCGCCGCCGCGGGGCCCGGCCACAGCCTGCAGCGGAGCCCCGGAGTGCCAGCGCCATGGCGGAGCAGACCTATTCCTGGTGAGTGCGGGGCGCCGCCGGGTCGGGGGTCCGGGCGCCGGCCGCGCGGGCGCGGAGAGGAGGAGGAACAGGTGCCTGTTGGGGGGGCCGCGGGATAGGGGTGCACGCCCCCTCGCCCCTGCCGGAGGGGCTGGCTGGCGCGCGGGGTAAGCGGGGAGCTGCCGAGGGGACCGGTGTCCGAGGAGGCAAGTGTGGTGGAGGCGGCGGCGACGGCGGATGTCCTCTGGCCATGGGTGGAGCAGGTGATGGAGAAGGGAAGCTTGACCCCGGGGTTGGGGGGCAGGAATCCCTACGGGTGGGAAGTTGGATCCGTTGGGCACCCCGGAACTACCTTGTAGGGGTGCCTCCTGGGCAGGAGGAATCGAAAGGATGGAGGGAGGCGGGCCGGGGCAAAGGTGGGCCTCTGAGCCGAGAGGAAGCTCTGGTGAGAACAGGTGATAAGAGGCAGAACTTCCAAGTTGTGAGAGAGAGGAGCGGCCGCCTCCGGTGTGGAGCTGCTGCTTAGCCCGATGATGTGGAGCTAGGGGGAGAGTTGGGAAAAGGTGGGCACAGGCCCAGGAGTGAGGCAAGGAAACCGCGGAGTGGGGGAGCTTTGGGCCCCATGGAGAGGAGTCACCGGGGAAAGGGTTGGAAGGGGACCCTGTTTGGATAACCACATTCTGGAATGGAAGTCGTCGTGGCAGTAGGGCATGGGTAAGGATTGCTACTCTGTTCTTAGGGAGTTTGAAGTGTGTTGGTGCCCTCGGAGATGGAGGTGCCATTATTGATGGAGGATCTATAAGTTATGTCTCTTTCTGTGGGGCTTTTAAAGTTGTTAAGTAGCTCGTTAAGGTCTGAGACGCATGGTGGTAGTTTACGGAGCGACAATATTCATCCTGATAAAGGGGTGCTAAGTTCTGGGGAAAGAGGGACGAGAGGCTTCCCTTTCCATGCAGGGGTGGAATTTTTTTTTTTTTTTTTTTTTTCAGGAGGGATAAAAGGAAGGATGATAGTATCCCGGAAGGGTGGAGATAATGTAGTGGGGAGGAAGTAATGGTTGGAGGGTAAGGAAGCAAGAAATGGGTGATTGTAGATTTGGGGATGGGAAATCTGGTTGCAGTCTAGATTCTAGAGAGAGTGTTTGAAGATGGTTTACTCTTAGAAGCACATATGGTTTGGGATAGAACTGTAAACTTTTCCTTCTTAGAAAAGAGCATAAAAAATGGGAAGAGTATTGTGTTTAGAGTTGGAAGGCCTTGTTTGGAGGTCCTGTTTGCCCACTAGCTGGATGTTTGATTTATAACTGGACAAGACAGTAATTTCTTCATTCCTTTTTCCTTTTCTGTAAAATAGGGGGATTACCTCTTTCAAAGTTGTAAGGATTAAATATCTTTACAAATCACTTGACAAATTGTGAAGTGCCAAAATTATAATTTAAGGGAAATGATTTAAGGGAAGTTACAGGGAAATACTAAGTTAAGTAGGTAACATCTGAAAGTAAACAATGGTTGTGATAAGTTGAGGATTCACTGTGTCTTCACATAGGGAAAGAAGGTTGGTAGTTGAAGATGTTAATTCTAAAGGGAACTTCAGTGATGTACTCATACACAGTCTCAAAAAGAAGATAACTGAGAGATTGAAAGGAAGTATCTCTAAAGGAAGAATTAAAATTTTGGTGAATAGTTTTGACTGCACATGTGTAAAGAGGAGAAATTAATTTGATAGTTTTGAATGGCAGTGAGCTGCATCTCAGTGGCAGGTAGTATGGAGCACAGGATGAGAGTTTGAGCTTTCTTGTGGACAGTGTAAGAAATGAAGATAAAAGTGATACTGTAATGCCCCGTGGAAACTAATCTAGAGATGCTTATGCTCCATGAGGACTCTGAGCCAAGTTCTCATGCTGCCTTGCTGTTTTTACTTTACTGTACAGAGGCCATGGGTTGGTTGAAAAGGTAGAAAAAAAACAGTGGCAAAGAAATGAAGAAAACATGAGATGTGGTGGCACATGCCTGTAATCCTAGCACTTGGGAGGTTGAGGTAGGATTGTGAGTGCAAGGCTAGCCTGGACTAACTAGTAAGACCCTGTCTCAACCACCCACCTACCAAGGAGTTGGGGGAAGAAATGGTGTAAGTGAATGTGTTTTAATAGGTACATTGGCCACATACTACCTCTGTGATGCCTGCAGCTGTAGCCCTGTGGCATCTGATCCCATCAGATCTCGGAAGCTAGGCAGGGTCGGGCCTGGTTAGTACCTGGATGGGAGACTGCCTGGGAATACCAGAAGCTGTAGGCTTGGGAGAAGGACCTGGTAACCCCCTCCCAAAAATCAATCTGCCATTGAAAACCCTATGCACAGCAGAGAAGCACTGACAGTAGTGTTTCCGGTTGTACAGAGGGTTGCTATGAGTCGGATACCGACTTGACGGCACCTAACAACAACAACCTCTATGATATTAGTTGTGATATTAGTGCTTTCTACTTGGTAAGGGGAGGATTCCTTGAGAAGGTTGATAGTTTACAAGATTTATTCTACTAAATACTTCCTTCAGTTTGCTTTCTTTATTTGGTTTACTGGAAGGAATCTCCTTGAAGTTGGGATGCTTAGCCCCTCACCTCTAGCTTGTTTTGAGGTAGAGAAAATTTCCATCATCTTAAGAGAGGGTAGTATACTGGGGAGAGGACTGGGAAAGCAGGCTCCTAGCTGGTTTCCTAGTTCTTCCTCAGTCAATCAGGGAACAATATACAAAACTATATACGTGGAGTTTAATGTACACTTATTTAATTCTCACCAGTCCCTCAGGTAGGGAAATCTTTCCCTGTTTTCATAGAGGAGGAAACAAACTTAGGAGACCAAATGAAGCGCCAGGAGTATTTCATCTGTGATGCTTTGTTTGACCTGAACTTCCTCACCACTTTACCCATTCTCATTGAAATAGAAATATGGAAAAGGTATTCCAAAAGTATATGTAAGCTGATTTTTGGATTATCTGTCATTTTGCAATATCTTTGTCACGTTTCCCTTGGCTTGTTCAATCAAATCAAGAATTAATATTTTTTAAACATATTTGGATTTTATTTGTATGTGGCCTTGAGGAAAATCAACTTGTGGAGACTGCTGTGGCTCTATAGATGTGTCTGAGGATGGAGTCAGTGAGGAATGTAGAAGCATATGAAAATAAACTCCTTTAGGGTTTTCATATAATAAAACACGTAAATTATAAAGCAAGGTTGCTAGGAATTGGTAACTACTGAAACTCAGTGATAAGTGTGTTGGAGGATTTTGTGTGTGTGGGCGTGCATGTGTGCAGGTGCTGCTGGGGATGTTACTCAGGGCCTCACACATGCTAGGTAAGCACTCCACCATTGAGGTACACCCAAACTCCCTACAGGTATTTAAATTTTTTGTAATAAAAAATTTTAAAAAGCCCCTCCTGTAAGTTCATGCTGTTCTGATTTCTTATGATTGCTGTCTTCCTAGCAAATTCTATCAAAATTCTGTTACTGAAAGGTTTAGCTCAAACTTCACTTTGCTGTGAAGCATTTTCTGATGACTCTATCTGAATGTGGTCATTTTTATTTTTATTTTACTTTTATTTTTGCAGCACTACAGGGTTAAATGCAGGGCCTCATGCATGCTAGGCAAGTGCTCTACCACTGAACTGTATGCACAAACCCTTATTTAAAATTTAAAAAAATTTTGAGAGACGGGGTCCTACACAAATTTCACGGGCTGCCTCTGGCCTTGAACTCGCAGTCTACCTTCCTCAGCCCCTCAAGTCCTGGCGTTACAGGTGTGTGTGGTGCCCAGCTTGCCTTTTTATTTTTAGTACTTGTAGTTCTGTCTGAATCACTCCCTCCTTTTCTGGTATATATACTGAGTCTCCTCACTGATGTTGTTCAGAGTAAGGACCATGTGACAGTAACTTTTATCTTCCCATAATGCCTAGCACATTGTCTTGCACTTAGCCCTTGCCTACTGATTAAATATGATAGTTAATTTTCATGATGGGTCATCTTTTGTTGAAAGAATGGGAAGTATAAGGGGAAGCTACTGAAGGATGAGTGTTTATAATCCATGTCTTTACAGAGAAAAGCTTTTGGTAGTTTGGTTTCTTGATGCCACAATGCTGTAAGAATGTGGAAAGCCATCTCCTATTAAAGTTTTAAATAAAAAATGTTGAGAGCCAGGCGCAATGGCACACGCCTGAAATCCCAGCGACTCGAGAGGCAGAGGCAGGGGCAGGAGGATCGCAAGTTCAAGACCATAGATAGTCTGTGTAATTTAGTGAGAGCCTATCTCAAAAAGTAAAAAAAAAATGGGCTGGGGGTGTAGCTCAGTGGTCCTGTACTTGCAAAGCATGTAATTGCAAGGCGCTGGGTTCAACCCTCCAGTACCCCGCTTGCGTACGCGCACACACACACACACATACACACACAAATGTTGACAGAAGAAAATAAAACAGCTTGTAGTAACACCAGGATCTTTATCATGACTTAAGGTTCTATTTATATCCTTTTTACACACATACACTGAGAAAGTAAAAGAATGCATGTGAAAACACACAGTGAAGGTACAAACTAGACCTATTAATTGAGAAAAACACCTTGCTCAGTATACATTTATGCGGAGTCGTTTTCATGTAAGTTCTGTGAGAAATGAGCTTGTTTGATGAAGTCAGTGTGGTACTGTGACTGGCAGCACAGCAGGAGGTACAGCTCAGTGTTGCACCTCATCTGAGGAGCTCCCCTAGTTGAGTCCTCCACTCAGGTTAAGCCTGGTCCTTGGCTTCATCACAGTAAAGAATTTCAAGAATCAGCAAGAATGAAACAAGGATGTAGAGTTTATTAATTCCACACTTGAGAATACATGTGGGTCCTCAGAGAGAGATAGGCATCCAAGACATGGACTCCCTAGGAAAGCCAAAAAGAAAAAGCCCTCAGGCACTTGTTCTCTCCAGTTTTCTTTAACCTAGGGCACGCCCCATGTGATGTCAGCCCTGGGCACCCAGCTCAGCGCCCTCAGGGTGACATGAACCTCAGGTGACTGGAAAGGCCCCTGTCATGGGCTAGGGGATTGCGAATAAGATCAAAAGATGTTCCGTTGTTTAGATTTAAGAAAGAAGTCACGAGGGAGTTCCCTGGGCATGTCTCAAAGCAGCACAGAATTAAAGAGTGGAAAATAAGGTCAAACTCAAAGGTTACATACATTTTTGACCCCCAGCCTGGCTTATTACTATTTTATCATTTTCATTGTGTAAAATGTCTCTCCAAAATAATGTCTCTATGCAGGCAGTCTTCACAGCAGTTTTTAGTAGTTGTCAAAGTTTTCAACTGTCAGCTGGCGAGCATATTCTGAGGTGAAAGCTCTTTCCCTTTTCATGTCTCCCAAATTTCTTTATTTTTTCTATCCTGCTTCAGTACTTGCATATTATTGTATTTGAACCCTGCTAACAATTATTTGGGGCTAGGGTTTAGCTCAGTTGGTAGAGTGCACTCTCTGAGGCTGGGGTTCGATCCCCAACATCGCAAAAATGGGAGCACCTGGCAACTCACTCCCGAGAGTCAGACCCAACTCAATAGCAGCTAACACCAACAACAAAAATTATGTTGGGTACTGTCGGGAAAGAAGTCCATCTGTCTGAATCTGTGAAGTGAGTTTCATTACCAGAATACTATCATAATAATTTATTGTGTATTTTATGTGCGTTAGGATTTTACAAACATTGCAAAGTAGGGAAACGTCCCAAAGTAGGCTCAACTTCCCCATATATACGAATAGTAATAGGGCTCTAAGTCAAGAGTTTGACACTAAGATCCTGATGTTGAATCTTTCCACTTAATGTTTCCACCCTTTTTTGCTTGAGTTCCTGTGCTACCTTCCTCCTCGGGTTTCCTTCATTCTCTACACAATGACCATTCTCCTAAGTGGCCTTCTGACAACCTCCAACTAATGGTAGTTCTATACTAGTAGCTTTTGGTCACAGTTAGAATAAAATCCAAGTCCTTAGTGTAATTTTTCAAGGTCTGGTCTTATGTTTATCTCTGAGAGACAACAGATAATAAACAAAATAAGTAACACAAAGGTAAGACTCTTTTGGTTCTCTGTCCAGTGCCTGGCATTTAACAAGTGTTTGGTAAAATTTTACTTAACAGCTGAATGAGAATGTTTCCTTCTGTGCCACGTATCTTAATATCTGATTTCAGGATTGCATTCTATTGAACTGATATATCAATGTAGTAGTGGACATTATCATGTCAGGTATTTACAAATAGTGCTAAGCCTGAGCATGAAAAATAATGCAGATCTCCAGAACTATTGGAAGGCAGTTCTAATTTAGGATTATTGTTGTATATCATTGTATCTGACATGATCACATATAATTGTAGCCACTGGAAGTTTTTCAGAGAGAAATTAGTTGAAAATGTATGTCTAGGATTATAGACTTTAGAAGACTTGCTTATTATTTTAAAAACATGCTTTGCCTATAGTTAAAGTGCTGTGATGATGATGTTTGAGTGATGCATGATTTAAACTAAAATTAGTCAAAGCTAACACCATGAATTTGTTTCCCTCAGTGTTTATTATGAAGCCTTTGGGGGGAAAGTGCTGAAGAGTTTGTAACCACATCAGCCTGTAATTATCAAGTAGTACTGTGAATTTAAATTCATAACCTTCATGTGTTTCTCAAAATTTCTATGTGATTTACTTTTTAGAGATGACAAATACTATTGAATTGTGAGATGTTGCATACTTCTATATAATTGTATTTTATTTTAACATCAGTCACATGAATAAATTAGTTTTCATCATTCTTACCTGTTTAATCATACCAGTTCATGAACAATCAATGAATGTCCAGAGAGTGGCTGACTGTGGTACTTTAGTTGGATATTGCTGATTTCTGAAACTTTATGTGATTGCTTTCCCTGATAATAAAGGAATAATTTGATTTTTAGAAATCTATAATCTACTTTTGGTATTTTTGAAGTTTAATGGTTCCTTCTTAGTTAAAATACTTCCTTTATGTTTTGCATGTATAAATCAAGAAACGTGCAACTTTGAGTTTCTATAGCGTATTTTCTAATCCTCATTTAAAGAGTTAGAGGCAGAGGGCCCCTCTTCTAGAATTTTAACTTCTTCAATGTCTAGAGGGGCTCTAGGTGACCATGTTGTTGTTGTTGTTAGGTGCCATCGAGTCGGTATTCGACTCATAGCGACCCTCATAGGGTTTTCAGTGACTGAGTGCTTCCGGATTGCTGTGGGAGTGGATTGCCAGGCCCTTCTCCCATTTTTGCAGTGCTGGGAATTGAACTCGGGTCCTCAGAGACTGCAGCGCAGCGCTCTACCCACTGAACTAAATCCCAGCCCCTAGGTGACCATATATATAGTTTTATAGAGAAAAATCTACAATTAGTACTTATCCTTGGAATGAATTGTTATCTCTCAGATTTTATTACTCTCACTAGGGCCACAGCTTAAAATGAACTTCCTGCTTTGTCCCTATGATCAGAGTAGACTGAGGCCCTATGAAAGTTACATTTGCAGCTATTTTTGAAGTGTCAACTTAGTCACTACCCATTAGCCTAATAAGAGAACTTACAGAAAATCCCATTTCTTGGCTTGTAGATCAGAGGAGCACTGACGTAGTGCCAGGCATGGCACAGTGTTGGGTAGTGTTTTGTTCCAATATACATAGGATTGCCATGAGTAGGACCTGACTCAATGGCATCCAATAAGAACAACAAGGGATTATCCTAACCTGGTGGGAAAATTATAGATTATTTTTATTTTAGAGTTACAATATATATAATACATAACCAGTAAAGAGTTTTTGTTTTGTTTTTTTAAGGGCTCTAAAACTAGATGAGAGGGCTCAGGCCTATAATCCTAGCAACTCAGGAGGTAGAGGCAGGAGGTAGTGAGTTTGAGGCCAGAGGCAGCCTGTGTAATTTAGTGAAACCCTGTCTCAAGATAAGAAAAATTAATAAGGGGCCAATGATGCAGCTCAGTGGTAGAGTGCTTGCAAAGTATGCACAAGGCCCTGGGTTCAACACCCTGGTGCTGCCAAAAAATAAAATAAAATAAAAAGGGGCTAGGGGCACAGCTCAGTGGTGGAGCAGTTGCCTAGCTTGCACTAGGCCCTGGGTTCAGTCCCCTAGTACTGAAAAAAGAAGTCCTGTAAAACAGAAATATGCTCTTGTTTTTCATGTTTGTGAATTATACTGAAATGTAAGTGATCATTCAAAAAGTATTCAGTTCTCATTAAATTCAAATTTCCATTTGAAATTCTGAGACATGGCACCTAAATCTCTTCTGGAGCTGGAGTTTACCTCAGTTGGTACTCTGTACTCTCTGAGGTTCAATCCCCAGCACCACAAAAAACTGGAGAAGGATGTGGCAGTCCGCTCCCAAAGCAGTCAGCCACTGAAAAACCTATGAGGGTCACTATAATGGGAATAGACTCAGCAGGACCTAACAACAAACAATTCTCTTCTAGTTTCTTTGAGTCAGAAAATCTCTATAGTTTAAGGGTGATTTTCTTCTTTGATTAATTGTGACCTAACCCTGTCTTAGGCTCGGTATTGTAATTTATACAGTGGCTATGCTGGTCCTCCACAGGGTTGTTGCGAAGACTCAAGAAGAAAAGGTATGCAGAAATACTTTGTAAGTCGCTAAGTGCCATATAGACAAGCTTTTTGTTTTCTCCCTTATTTATTAGATTCTGATAGGTTCTAGATATAGATTGTTGTTGTTAGCTGCCGTTGAGTCAGTGTCCAACTCATATCGACCCTACATCTAACAGGCAAAACTGTATTGTCAGTGCTTCTCTGTTATTCATAGGGTTTTCAGTGGCTGATTTTTTTGGGGGGGAGTGTGTTGCCACGTTTTTCTCCCAAGCCTATTGCACCTTGTGTTCCCAGGCGGTCTCCCATCCAAATACTAACCAGACCTGACCCTGCTTAGCTTCTGAGATCTGCCGGGATCAGATGCCACAGTGGCATGGCTGCAGGCCTAGATATAGGTAGAGAGTTCCTTACTATAGAAATGATTTTTCTTATTTTCAGTTTAACTAGCATTTGAACTTTTGAGATCTCCATTCTGTTGAGAATGCCAAGTAATACTATATAAAAATAATTAGAATAGCTTACAAGTTGTCATTGATTTATAGTTGTCTCTGAGTAGTCATAAGGTCATTACCTTTTAGTCACAAGTTTCATAGTCCATCACTACATTCCACCAAAGGAAGGAAAATCATGAATAAAGTGACTTCTTTTTATGTTATAGTTTTGGTCTCTAAAAGATAGTTTTCTTCATAATCTACTCAAATAAAGAAAGAACAGTGGAGTGGATAAGGCTTTCCCTCATTTTCTTTGTAATGCACAGGCAAGTTTTTCCACCCTTTTAAACTGCCTGAGCTGGGGACTTTTAGCAGTTTCTTATCTGTTTCCTTACTCCACACTAAGTCTGACAGGCACACCCACTTCCCTTCATCTGAGGGCTGCAGGCCTGGGCTTCACTCTTGACCTAAATAAGACATGCCCAATAAGGTTTTGTTCATTATTTCTTCAACTGGGCTTACCTACACTTTGACCTAAGTAGGTGTCTGACTTTATTTTGTTGTGTCCTTGACTTAATTTTTGCCCAGTGTTGTTGAGCTTGACCTTCAAAACTTGATTAAATATTCAGACCTTGCCTGACAGCCTGTACTTTAAACTTTTAAGAAGAAATATTCCTTTGATACCTACAACTCTTTTCTGATGTTATAAACTTCTAGACATTTATACTCATTTGTCAGAAAAGATTACAAAAGTACTACTGTTTTAGAAGTAAAAATTAGTTGTAAACAACAAATTCTCTTGTTTTTTGCCACTGATCAGTGCAGATCATTTTAGAAATGCTACTACCTGGGACTAGAAGCCAGGTTAGCCAGGGTTAGTTGAAGTTTAGAGATAGTTAACTGAGAGAGGGTAAAAGGGTGGAAGACCAGAAACTGAGGCTGGGTAAACTCAGGATTGAAGAATGGGAGGGAGAAAAAGGAGTCAGAAGCAGCTCCATCTGAGGTAGAACAGTTAGGAAAATGCAATGGCACAAGAAAATAAAAGGGAGAAAAGAAATTTTGGGGGGCAGGAGTGTAAAAGGCTACAGAGTTCAGAGGGAATGAAGAAAAAACAGGCTATTGAATTTGTAAAGGAAGTAATTATTGGAAGTATATTAATAAAGATTGGAATAGTGAGAGTGAAAGCTAAATTGGGGATGGGTAATGAAGAAATAAAGTATCCTTTGGATACTTAACCATTTGTTTCAGAAGGTAAGATGTGAAAGACTTCAGGAAAGAAGATGGCTGTATAAACAGCAGAATCATAAAGGTATTTTAAAAAAAATTTTATATATGTCTTTTAATAAGGGAGAGGATTATCTGAAGCCAAGGAGAAGAGATTGATCTTGGAAAGAGAAAAGATCTTTAAGTTTATGGAGATTTAGCCTTTTTATTATAGCTATTAGGAGGTAAGAGAATGAGGATTGCTTGCTGTGTACATTTAGTCTTTGTCCCTTTTAGTTTTTATGTTGCCCCTATTTGTATTGTATTTACATATTCTGGTTTTTGTTTTGCTTTTAGTATACAATACAACCTCTGAAGTCTGAGCTTCAAAACAATCTGGCCTTACAGACCTCTTTTTCCTTGTATTTCCTTTAAAATATTTGTTATTTTAATCAAACTGGATAATTACTGTTTCTCTGCTAACTTAAGGTGACTTTTTTATGTGGTTAGCCCTTCTCCCAAGTCTCTAAGTATGTAAGTCCTACCTGTCTGCCAGGATCCAGCTGAAATGCTGTTTTCTTGTTATCGAGCCTTCTGATTGACCCAGGAGAAATATTTTGCTGACCTATAGCTCTTTATCCATTCTTGTCACATGTATAGCACTTAAGATTTTCTGACTCCGTATTGAATGTATTTAATGTGGTTGTCTTCTCAGTTTGACAGTAAACTGTAAGGATAGGATTAAAGCCACTAATTTCATGGTATAAGGACCTACATATGGGTTCTTGAATTTTTTTTATCTTAAGAAATAATATTTTAGAGATGAAATTTGGTAGATGCTGGATTTTAGAAGTGTGTCTCCTTAAAAAAGTATTTTCAGGGCACACAGAAAAGAGTAGTCAATACTTACCCTAACATTTCACTGCTTTTTGAAGCAAACACAGAAGTAAAATTGTTAACTGTCAAGTTGGTTCAAGCATTAGGGGCCAGGATGCCTTACTTACTTACTAATATCCTAACAGCCCTTGGGGAAAGTGGCTTAGCCCAAAATCTAACATGTAAGGGAGAGTCTGTTTACACAGGATCACAGGTTCTTCAGTCAGCTTCATTTATCTCCAATCTTCTTGAACTGGATCATAGACTGTTGCCAGTTTTTTCTGCTTTATCTCCCAAAGAGGCACTTGTTAAATACGTGGCATATATTATTTTTCTGAAGTGAAGCTGCTCTGATTTTTTTTTCTTTTTGAATTAAAACAATTTTTAGGGAAAAAAATTTAGTAACATATCAAATCTTTGTTCCAGAGTGACCCTTCTCTGTACTACTTGTACTTGTCTCTGTCAGTTACTGTTTTCTTGTTCATATCTTTGTAAAGTTTTGAGGACATGGATTGTACTTTGTTCTGTTTGTCCTCAGTAGTCTGTCACATACTTTATTAAAATGAGTGTTATTTTATGTTTGATTTTTAAAACTAATAACCTTAAAAGTAAAATTATATTTAATAAAGTAAAAAAGTACGTGATATCTGAAATGACTATCAAAAGTCAGTTGAAGAGCTTCAAGAGACAAGAATCAAATATCAAGTAAGGTATACAGATCACTATATTATGTTGAGTAAATGAAACTTATTCAACATGTTAGGGTGGATTTACCTTGATAATCACCATTTAATTTATGGAACTTCTTTAGAATACACTGAGAGAATTACTCACTCTGTTAGTTATCTTTTGCCACAACACTGTACAACAAATTATGCCAAAACTCAGGGGCTTAACATAAATCAGCTCTTCTCCTGGATCTGTAGGTTGGCTGGTACAGCTCTCCTCCTTCCCCTCCTTCATTTTGGTACTGAGGGGTTACATCCAGGGCCTTGTGCATATTTTGCAGGTGCTCTATCACTGAACTACACCACCAGTCCCCTTTTTAAATTTTTTTATGTCTTGAGTCATTGTCTCCCTAAGTTACGTAAGCTGCCTCTGGACTAGAATTTGGGATCCCCCTGCCTCCACCCCCAGAGTCACTGGGATTACAGGTGTTTACCACTATGCCTGCCTCAGATCTGCATCTTCTTGCTTCAGCTCTATAAATTGGTTAGGGTGGCTAATGTTTCACATGTATGTGTTCCTTTTGGAGCTCAGACTGAATGGGCAATAGCCACCTAGGGGAAGCTCTGCTTACGGCAGTGGTGGGGGCACTAGAGGGCAAGTGGAAACCTGCAAGAATAAGGTTCAGGCTCAGAACTGGCACACTACCATTTCTGCTTCATTCTTTTGGCCAGAGCAAATCAGGGGTGAAACCAAAGATGAGCCAGAAAAGTCTTACCCCTTTAGTGGGAGAAACTGCAGAATCACATTGCTAAGGACTAGATCCTGGAATGAGTGAGAAAGACAAGATTCTTTCTGCTGTTTCATAGGGCTAATTATCACTTTTTCATTCTGTTCTAAAACATAGCTTTCAGATTTCATAGAGGTCCTTTTCCGTTTTTCATTCCAATGTTTATATTTTGTAAATAGCTTTCTAGATAAAATTCATATACCATGTAGTTCAATCACTTAAAGTGTACAATTAAGTGGTTTTTCATAGATTCACAGAGTAGTATAACCATCATCACAATCAATTTTAGAACATTTTCTTCATCCCTAAAGAAAATGAGTACATATTAGCAATTGTTCCCCTTTCCCCCTTCTTCCCAGCCCCTGGAAGCCACGAATTTACTTTTGGTCTCTGGGTTTTGCCTTGTTCATATTTATAGAGTCTTACATTATGTGGTCTTTTGTGTGTGGCTTCTTTCACTTAGCATAATGTCTTTAAGGTTCATCCATGCTGCAGCATGTGTCAGTGGTTTGTTCCTTTTTATTGACAAATAATTTTCTATTGTATGTGCATACCAAGTTATAGTTATCCATTCATTAGTTGATGGACATTTGAATAGTTGCCCCTTAGCTATTGCAAATAATGCTGCCTGAACATTTGTTGTCTAACAGTGTTTCTGTGGATACGTTTTCATTTCTCTTGCGTGAATGCTTCAGAGTAAAATTGCTGGCTCACAAAGTCTCTTGTGTTTTTAACATGTTAAGGAACTCCCAACCTGTTTTCCAAAATGACTGCACCATTTTATATTCTCACCAGCAACGAATGAGGGTTCTAATTTCTTTACATCTTCACCAATACTTGTCGTTGTCTGTTTTTTAAATTATAGCCATCTGAGTGGCTGTGAAGTGGTAACTCATTGTGGTTTTTTTTCATTTGACTGATACTTCTATTAAGGGCTTATAGAGGAAAAAAAGTGGCTTAAAATTGTTAAATCTGTTTATTTTAAAAAATATGGTACCAAAGTCAAACCTTGGTTTTAGTTACCTAAAAATGTTGTTTAGAGGAAAAAAATTTAATATGTATATTTTTTAGCTCACAGATTTTTTTTCCCCCCCAAGTCAGGCTACATCTTATTTCTTTTACGTGTTAGAATCGTTTTGGAAGAAATTAACCTTAGAGAATCATTAAACTAGTTCCTTCTCTTTGTAAAAATGATTGGCCAAATTTCTCTGGCAACCTGTTGCATCATTCAGGAGCCCTGGGGCTTTGAATGATATATGACTGCAGATTTTTTGCTAGGGAGGCAGGGGTTCATATCACTTTTTTTGCCAGGAAGGTAACCACTAGAGTAATTAGTTGTAAATAGGACTTTTTCTAGAATAGCACTGTCCAATAGAAATATAATGTGAAGCACATATATAATTTAAGGTTTTCTGGTATTTAGCTCAGTTGGTAGAGTGCTGCTCCACACTTTCTGAGGACTCAGGTTCAGTCCTCAGCACCGCAAAGTGGGTGGAAGACATGGCAATCCGCTCCTGAAGCAATCTCAAAACAATCAGCCATTGAAAACCCTGTGAGGGTCGCTATGAGTAGGACTTGACTTGACTGCACCTAACAGCAACAACAAGGGGCCACATTAAAAAAAAATAAGTGATACAAATTTTGTTGTTAGGTGCCGTTGAGTTGGTGTCCGACTCATAGCGACCTTATGTACAATAGACAAATCCCTATTTCAGTGCTTCTCTGCTATTCATAGGGTTTTCAGTGGCTGACTGGTGGGGTTTTTTTTTTTTTTTTTTTTTTTTTTTTTTGGTGGTTGTTGTTGTTTTGAGGGAGGGAGTTGGGTTGCTGGGTCCTTCTCCCAAGCCTACAGCACCTGGTGTTCCCAGGCAGTCTCCCATCTAAGTACTAACCAAGTCACACCCTGCTTAGCTCCCAAGATCTGATGGGATTGCATGCTATAGTGGTGAGGCTGTAGGCCCTGGATATCTTTAGGAAAAATAAATGAGTGTTTGATTATTCCTTTATTTCTGGTTCTTTAATTTTGTATTGTTACTTCTTTTTTTTTTTTTTTTTTTTTTTTGTGGTTTTGGGGGTTGAACCCAGGGCCTCGCGCCTGCATGCTCTGCAAGTGCTGGACCACTGAGCTGCACCTCAGCCCATTTTTTTTTTTACTTTTTGAGGCAGCGTTTCGCTAAATTACGCAGATTGCGTCTGGTCTCGAACTTGCGATTCTCCTGCCTCCGCCTCACAAGCCGCTAGGATTACAGGCGTGCACCACCACACCTGGCTGTTACTTTTTGTTTTTAATGTGGAAGAGGGTCTTTAGGGGATTACAGAGGGGCAAGCTCCTTTTAGGTGACATTTTTGTTTGTGAGCAGAGATTAATTAGTACATTATTGAGGATGTGCCAGGTTCTATAGTTCTTAGCAGATGAAAGAAATTTGTTGGAACTGTTACTGTTTTGTTCTTGTTCTAATTGTTCTAGATGTTCAGGGTCTGCTTTGACCTGTTCTTTATCAGTTATTTACTATTCTTTGGCCCTGAAGCTCACTTGGTTAGACAGAGTAAGATATTTGAGTTTAATAAATAACTTTCTGCCTTTGGGGGCTCTGCTATAGGAACTAAAATAGAATAAACACTCCTCCAGGAGTTTATAGTGTTGTTAGTGGGTGTCAAATGCCAGCAGATGTTAGTGACAACTTCCAGAGAAGGAGATAGCAGAATGGGGTATTATATAGACTGTGTTCCAATCAGTTGATTACTAAAAGTACTGAATTTGGTTAAAAGTGTCTTAATATTTGAATGCAAATTATTCATATTTTACATTTTCTAATTTGCCTCAGTTCCCAGCACTTTCCATTGCTGTCCACTGAATTTCTATAACGCTAGTTTATATTACTTACCTATTCTCCGAAGCATTTGAGTTGTGACCCCTTGATGTCCAGACTCTGTTGTAGGTTGTTGCTTCAAGGATGGGTTGAGGATAAGGAGAGCGCTGATCAGTGTCCCACTAACAGTGGATAAAACAAAAGAAAAACTATCTCTGTTGGACTCTTGCATGTGTATTTAGATACAAATACTTTCACCACACTGGACCATTCCATTGAGTATTACTGATTATTGAGATGCCTTAGTGTTCTAACAGATGTTAGCCATCATTATGGTTTTCTTAGCATTGACATGCAATTATTCTAAATGTTCACTTGCTTTTGGATTGTGGTCCATGAATGGTATTTTGATGGAGAAAACAAAGGTCATAGCTTGATTTACATGGTATGTCCTACTGCATTTGTCTTTGAAGGCCACATGAAATCCATGTGTCATAGGTCCTCAGTGCACAATTGTGGAATACTATAAGAATATTGCAAATGGAACTATTTTTTTCAGCCCAGTTTAAAAGTGATTATGTTGAGTTTTTGGTGTACATTATGATTGTGATAATTTCTAAATATTTTATACTTTTGACACTTGTTCATTAACTTTGATTTTGCACTGTGCTTGGAAGGTTTAGTTTTACTGAGAAAGACTGTCTTTTTGTTGTTGAATTTGAAATGTTTTTACTTCTTGAGTTTAAAATACTTTGTTTTTTAATATTATAAAATATTAATTTAAGGGTTATTTTACCTATTCTCCACTGAGTCCACAGTCTGCAGTGACTAAGTTCTAGTTAGTTGAACAGATGGGGTGAGAATTGAAAGCCTTATTTAAACTAAATAATTCTACTTCTTTAATAGAAAAACTTAATTTAGACTTCTTTGGTAACAAAACATGACCTTAACTTGTTAGGTAGCATTGAGTCGGGTCTGACCTATAGCAGCCCTCATAGGGTTTTCAATGGCTGATTGTTTGGGGATTGCTTCTGGAGTGGGCTGCCATGTCCTTCACCCATCTTTGTGGTGCTGGGGATCAAACCCGGGTCCTCAGAGAGTGTGGAGCAGCACTCTATGAACTGAGCTGAACCCCAGCCTCTAACCTTAACTTACGTGAATTTATCTATAACGTCTGTTTACTACACATAGTGTGACTTTCCATCTGCTTGGTGCAGAAATACCTGTGTTTGATTATGGTCTACTGAGACCTCCTGGGAGTGTTAGGTAATCCTAATGGATGTGCATGTTGCCTTTCTAAAAGAAAAAAAAAAGAGGAAGAAGAAAATCAGGATTCTGAAACATTTAGCCACCCTATGAGGGATTTTTAAACTATAATAGATATTTGTGAAGTTTTAGAAAATGCAAATTAACACAGAAGAAATAGCAAAACCACAAATAATTTTACCAGCCTAGAGGGATCTTTTGTTAAATTTGTTGCATATTCGGGTATTTGAAAAATACATACGTTGTGACTATTGATTTTTAAAAGTGTGCAGTATAGTTTCATTATTAAATCAGAGATCCCCTACAGAAATAAAAGAAAAATTATAATTACCTAAAATTTAACTTAAAAAAATCAGAGTAACATTTCATATTGTACTTTTAGAATTACTTATAGGAATTTTAGATTATTTTTACACAGTTTCATATTTTTTTCATTAAATTACCTATAGAAGAATAGATCTTCTGTCTATATGTTATGAAGCATGATAAACACCTGTGAATGTCACCAGTTGGATAACCAATTCTCCGGAAGCTCCCCATGTATACTTCTTGATCCTCCTTCTGCCTCTGTTTCCTACTACTACTAGGTAACCACTTTTATAAATTTTGTGTTTACCATTCTCTTGCTTTTGAAAAATCTACTTTTACATTTGGTGTATTTTAATGTTTTACTGTAAACGTGTTTCACTTTTCATTTTACAAAGTTAAATATTTTAAAGATGGTATTATTGTCTTTTATAATTTGCTTTTATAAATCAGTATTATTCCAACATTTGTCCCAGTTGTACTCATTTTCAGTTCTGTATTATGTCCCATTTTGTGAATATACCATAATTATTATATTGCTGGTGAATAGATTTCAGTTTGAGGGAGGTCTTTTGCAAACATTCTTGTGCATATACCTGGTGTTCATATTTAAGAGGTTTTTTTGGTTTATATACCTAAAGGTGAAATTGATCAGTCCCTTTTTTGGTGAGTGCTTTTGTATCCTAAGAAATATCTAACCTGGCCAGGTGCTGTGGCATATGCTTGTAATCCTAGTGACTCGGAAGGCAGGAGCAGCAGGAGGATCACAGGTTTAAGGCCAGAGGCAGCCTGTGTAACTTAGTGAGACCCTGTCTCAATATAAAAAATTTAGAAAGGGGCTGAAAGTGCAGGTCACTGGTAGAGCACTTGCAAAATATGTCCAAGGTCCTGGGTTCAGCCCTACAGTACTTGGGTGGGGGAGAAATTTCTAGCCTGAATCTTCAAGGTGGTCTTCTATGTTTTCCTCTAAATAGAAGTGTTAGGGTTATTGTTTTGCCTGGGTGGGATTTAGCTCAGTTGGCAGAGTACTGTGCTGCAGTCTCTGAGGTCCTGAGTTCAATTCCCAGCACCGCAAAAATGGGAGAAGGACCTAGCAATCTACTCCCAAGGCAATCCTGAAACAGTCAGCCATTGAAAACCCTATGAGGGTCACTATGAGTTGGATACTGACTCGACGGCACCTAACAACAAACCACAATTGTTTTGCCTTCAACATAAAAGTTTTTAATGCGTGTACAATTAAGTATTATATATTTGTAGGTGAGTTAGGAATCCATTTATTCCAGAACCATTTCTTGAATAGTCCCATCTTTCCTCAACCATCTCTAGTCACCTGTGAAACTATTTTGTGTGTGGGTGAAAACGTTACGATGGTAAATAATATTTTGTTACTTTTTTGTGTGTTTAATATATCTTGAATATCTTTTTTTGTCACTTAATACAGATTAATTTTTAGTGGGAACATATTCAGTCCCTCTTTTTAATGTATCCTCTAATGTCCCTTCTCCAAGAAAGCCTGTAACTAGTTTCTATCTTTCTAGATATGGATGATGAAAACACATGTATATGTATGTTTGTGTAATCCTGTGTAGTCTCCATATTTATTGGGGCAAAATAGACATAAGATAAAATTAACCATTTTATTTAATTTTTTGTGGTGCTGAGGATTGAATTTAGGGCCTTGTGTATGTTAGGCATAAAATTAACCATTTTAAACTGTGCAGTTCAGTAGCATTAAGTACATTCACCTTGTTGTAGAATCATCACCAACATCCATTTCCAGAACTTTATCTTCCCAAATTGAAACTCTATGCCTGTTAAACTTTAATTCCTCATCTACTACTCCCCCCATCCTCTTTCAACCTCTGTTGTACTTTCTGTCTCTGAATCTGACTGCTCTAGGTACTTTATTTGAATAAAAACATGCAATATCCTTTTGTGACTGCTAATTTCACTTAATGTAACGTCCTCATGGTTCATCCATTGTAGCCTGTGTCAATTTTTTTTAAAGGTTGGATAAATTTCACTTGTATGGATGTACCACATTTTTGTGTATCCATTCATTTATAGATGGACACTGATTGCTTCTACATATTGGCTATTGTAAATAATGTTTCTGTGAACATGTCTGTATAAATTTCCAAGTTCCTGGTTTCAGTTCTTTCAGATACATGCCTAGGAATGAGATTGCTGGATCATACGGGAATTCTTTGCTTAATTTTTTGAGGAACTGCCATTACATTTTCCATAGTGGCTGCACATTTTACTTTCTTACATTCTCACCAGTAAATGCACAAAGGATTTCAGTTTCTCTACATCCTTGCCAACACTAATTCTTTTTTTTAAGAACCATCCTAATGGATATGAAGTTTCATATCTCATTGTGGTTTTGATTCACACTTCCCTAGTGATGAGCAATGTTGAACATATCTTTTCATGTACTTATTGACTACATTTTGGAGACCTATCCATTCAAGTCCTTTGCCCATTTTTTAGTTGGGTTGATTTTTGTTGTTTAGCTGTAGGAGTTCCCTATATATTTTAGATATTAATGTTCCCTCATTTTGTGATTTGTCTTTTCACTCTGTTAATAGGATCCTTTGGTGTACAAAAGTTTTTAATTTTGATGAAGTCCAATTTGTCTATTTTTTTCTTTTGATACCTGTGCTTTTGGTGTCATATCCATGTAATTCTCACAAAATCCAATGTTATAAAGCTTTTCTCTTGTTTACTTCTGAGAGTTTTGTAGTTTTACCTCTTTGATCCATTTTGAGTCCACTGTGGTATATAGAAGAGTTCAACTTCATTCTTCTACCTCCTGAGTGCTGGGATTACAGGCATGCCCAGCTTAGTATAATAATTTTTTAATAGAATAATAGTGGACTATATACATTATGATGCTATTTCTTGCTTTTTTCACTCAATAATTATCTAAATCCTATTATTTCCTTCTCATCCTGTCTTCTTGTATTCCACTGATTGGTGTAAGTCATGTAGAAGAGCTTTTTTAAACCAACCTACCTATGGTCCTTTTTTCTCTCCTCTCCCCCCACACTTCCTCTCTCCCTCCCTCCGTCCCTCCTTCCCTTTTCTCTTTTCTTCTTTCTTTCCTTCCTTCCTTTCTTCCCTTTCTTTCCTTCCTTCTTTCCTTCCTTTCTTTCTTTTTCTTTCCCTCCCTCCCTCTCTCTTTCTTCTTTCCTTTCCTCCCTTCTTTCTCTTCCTCTTCCTCCCTCCTTTCCTTCCCTCCCTCCTTTCTTCCTCTCTTCTCCTCTTTTCCCCTTCCCTCCCTTCTCCTTCTTTCCAGGCTGTCACTAGGGAGCCACGGCTGGTCTTAAACTTGTGATACTGCTGCCTCAGTCTCATGAGTTCTGGGAGTGCCACCATGCCTGGCTTAACTCTGTCTACCTTAACTTTCACCTATCTCTTCAATTTATACGCTGAGCAAATAATCTGAGAAGCTGGACTTTATGAGGAAGAACGCGGCATCAAGATTGGAAGAAGACTCATTAACAACCTGCATTATGCAGGTGACACAACTCTGCTTGCTGAAAGTGAAGAGGATTTAAAACATTTACTGATGAGAATCAAAGATCATAGCCTTCAATACGGGTTACAACTAAACATCAACAAAACAAAAATCCTTACAACTGGGTCAGCACACAACTTCACAATAAATGGAGAAAAGATTGAGGTTGTCCAAGATTTTACTTTGCTTGGCTCTATAATCAATACCCGTGGAAGCAGCAGTCAAGAAATCAAAAGACGCATTGCTCTAGGAAAAGCTGTGGCAAAAGATCTCTTTAGAGTATTGAAAAGCAAAGATGTCACATTGAAGACGAAGGTGCCTCTGACTCATGCCATGGTATTTTCAGTCGTATCATATGGTTGTGAAAGCTGGACATTGAACAAGGGAGACAGAAAAAGAATTGATGCTTTTGAATTGTGGTGCTGGAGACGTCTATTGAAGATACCATGGACTGCCAAAAAGAACCAACAAATCTGTCCAAAAGAAGTGCAACCAGAGTGCTCCTTGGAAGCAAGAATGGCCAGACTGTGTCTTACATATTTCGGACATGTAGTCAGGAGAGATCAATCCCTAGAGAAAGACATCATGTTTGAGAGAGTGGCAGGTCAATGCAAAAGAGGAAAACCCTCCACCAGATGGATTGCCACAGTGTCTGCAACAATGGGCTTAAACATAAGATCCTTTGCCTGACACAGAATCGGCAAGTGTTTCAATCTGCTGTACATGGGGTCACTATGAGTCGGACTGGACTCCACTCAACGGCACCTAACAACAGCAACAACAATGTTAAAATCAAATAGAAATGTTAAACTCAGGCATGAAAACTGAAAGGAAAAATAAAAGCAGGGAAGGGAAAAGAAGAAAGGCAGGAGAATATAAATATCAACTTCTGCACTCAAGAGGACAAATTGCAATTTCATTGCAAGTTTATCAGGCACGATGTTAAAACTCATTGTGTGTATATAATGTATCCTTAAATCAGCCCCCGGAAGTGTAGGTAGGTATTGTTTTCCCCATTTTACAATTGAAATGTTGGTTACTCACCCAAGATTTTTATAGTTATGAGTGGCAGAGCTGAAGTTTGAACACACCACACTGGCTCACAGCATCTTTTGAAGAGTAAAGGTTTTTAAATTTTTCGACATAATACAGATTATCAGGGGTTTTTTTCCTTTTCTGGTTTGTGTATTTTGTGTCCTATCTGAGAAATATTTGCCTAAACCAATGTCATAATTATCTTTTCTGTTTTCTTCCAATTGTTATAGCACCACTTGTTGAAAAAAACTATTTTTCTCAATTGAAATATCCACATCTTTGTCAAAAATCAGTTGACCATGAATGTGTAGATTCTGTTCTGTGGATCTATGTGTCTTTACTTCTACATCAGTATTACACTACCTTGAACACTGGCTTTATCATAAGTTGTTTTGGTTTGGGTGCTAGGGATTGAACTCATAGTCTAATAGACTAATACATAGTCTAAGCGTACCCTCTATCATTGAGTTACACTCCAGCCCCTTTAGTGAGTCATAAAGTTGAGTAGTGTAAGTCTTCCAATCCTGTTCTGATTTAAAATTGTTTGGGATTTCAATTTTAGAGTTGTTTTGTAAGTCTTTAGTTTAGAAAGCCTCCTGATATTTTGATTCCGGTTGTCTTGAATATATAGATGAATTTGGGAGAAGTTAACATGTTAACATATTTGGTCTTTCACTCTGGACATGTTATATCTCTCAATTTGTTTAGACCTATTTTATCACAGCAACTCTTGCTTTCTTTTTCTTCTTCTTCTTCTTCTTCTTCTTCTTCTTCTTCTTCTTTTTTTTTTTTTTTTTTTTTTTTTTTTTTTTTTTTTTTTTTTTTTTTTTTTTTTTTTTTGTGGTACTGGGGGAGTTGAACCCAGGGCCTCACACACACTTTACAAGTGCTCTACCACTGAACCATAGCCTCAGCCCATTTTTTATGTTATATTTTGAGATAGGATCTCACTAAATTATGCAGGCTTGCCTGGGGCCTTACTAGTGATCCTCCTCCCTCCCCCTACCCAGGGAATATAGGTGTGTACCACTGTGCTTGGCTGCTTTGCAGTTTTCAGTACACAGTTACACATATTTTGTTAAATGTGTCTCTTTTCATATCTTGTATTTTTTGAAGCTATTATAATTAGTGTTTTTAAAGTTTCAACTTGGAGATTTTCATTGGTAATATAGAAATATCATCTTTAAAAAACTTATATCTGGCAACATTGCTAATCTCTAATAACTTCTTTGTATGTCACTTAGGATTTTGTGTATACATGGTTAGATCATTTGCAAATAAAGATAATTTTACTTACTCTCTTTTAGTTTGGGTGGCTTTCTCTTCTCTCCTCTCCTCTTCTCTTCTCTCTCTCTCTTTTCTTCCATCATTTTTCTGACGAGGGCTTCTGGTATAATGTTGAACAGAATTGATGAGAGTGGACATCTTGGCCTTGTTATTCTTAGGTGGAAAGGATTGAACCTATTACCATTGTGTGTGATCTGGGTTTTTCGTAGATTCCTTTTATAAGGATGAAGTTTCACTTCATTCTTAGTTTGCCATGAGGTTTTATCAGGAATGGATATTGGGTTTTTGTCAAATCCTTTTTCTTTCTCTCTCTCTCTCTCTCTTTCTTTCTTTCTTTCTTTCTTTTTTTTTTTTTTTTTTTTTTTTTTTTTGTCTTAAGATGGTGAGTTACACTGATTGATTTTCAAATATATTCAAATATTTCAAATATGTTCCCGAAATCACTAGTGTATTATGATTTTTCTATATGGCACAGTTTGGTTAAAATTTTGTTATAGATTTGTACATCTATATTAATGAGTATTGGTCTGTAATGTTTTTATAATATCTTTGGTTTTCTTATTAAGGTAATGCTGGCCTCATGAGTTGGGAAGTGTTTCCTCTTGTTCTGGAAGAGATTATGTAGAACTGGTGTTATTTTTTTCCTTTAAATGGTTGGTATATCACCCTTGAAATCATCTAGGCCTGAAGTTTTCTGGCTTTATCATAAGTTGTTTTGGTTTTGGTACTGGGGATTGAACTTTGGACCCAGATTTTTAACTAAAAATTCAATTTTGTTACCAGTTATTCACCTAGTTAAGGTACCTGTTTCTTCTGGAAGTTGAGATAAGAGTTACAGTATACCTT
Source organism: Pedetes capensis (assembly GCA_007922755.1). Taxonomy (NCBI): domain Eukaryota; kingdom Metazoa; phylum Chordata; class Mammalia; order Rodentia; family Pedetidae; genus Pedetes; species Pedetes capensis. Next base: position 109,809 of record VMDO01004920.1, read on the forward strand.
TTTAGGTTTTTTTTTTTTTTTTTTTTTTGGTGGTATTTGGGAATTGAACCCAGGACCTTGCAATACTTTACAAATGCTCCCCAACCAGACTGCAACCTAAGCCCTTTTTTAATTTTTTATTTTGAGTCAGGGTGTTGTTAAGTTATACAAGCTGCCTCTGGCCTCAAACTAGCGATGCTTCTGCCTCTGTCTTCCAAATGCTGTGACTGTAGGTGTGAGCCATCACAGCCAGCTACAACATGTACATCTGTATCATAGTTCATGTTAATGTTGGCAGTTTGTGTCTTTCCGTTTCTTTTAGTTTGTTGACATAAGTTCATATTTTCTTACTACCTTTTAAATGTCTGTAACAACTGTTGTGATGTTCCTATCATTCTTGATGATGATTTGTGTCTTATCCCTTTTTCCTGACACATCTAGCTAAGGGTTTATTAATTTTGTCTTTTTAAAGAATTGCTTTTGGTTTTATGGCTTTTTCTCTACTCTTTTTCTTTCTACTTTATTGATGCTTGCTTTCATATTATTTTCTTCTTTTGCACTTAATTTGCTTTGATTTTTTTAGTTTCTCAAGTGGACATTTAAATCATTATCAAAAGATGCATTGCTTTGGGGAAGGCTGCGGCAAAAGATCTCTTTAGAATATTGAAAAGTAAAGATGTCACATTGAAGACCAAAGTGCACCTGACTCATGCCATGGTATTTTCAGGCACATCATATGGTTTTGAAAGCTGGACATTGAACAAGGGAGACAGGAAAAGAATTGATGCTTTTGAATTATGGTGCTAGAGATGATTATTGAATATATACCATGGACTGCCAAAAGAACCAACAGATCAGTCCTAGAAGAAGTGCAACTGGAGTGCTCCTTGGCCCCAAGGAGGGCTAGACTGCATCTTACATATTTTGGACATGTAGTCAGAAGGGACCAATCCCTGGAGAAAGACATCGTGTTTGGGAGAATGGCAGGTCAATGAAAAAAAAAGGAAAACCCTCCACTAGATGGATTGACACAGTGTCTGCAACAGTGGGCTTAAACATAAAAAAGATTGTGTGCCTGGCACAGAATCAGGGAATATTTCGTTTTGCTGTACATAGGGTTGCTACAAGTCAGACTCAGACTCCAGGCCACCTAACAACAACAGTTATTCTAGTAGTGTTTAAATTTATAAATTGCTTTAAGCACTTCTTTAGCTGCATCTGATAAGTTTTTGTATTTCATTTTCATTCAGGTCAAAACTCTTTCTGATTCCTTTTATTATGTCCTTTGACCTATAAGTTGTTTAGAAGTGTTTTTTCTCCTCTATTTCTGTTTAATTCTCCTATAGAGACTGTGTCTCACATTATTTAAGTCTTTTTAGAGTTGAGAGTTTTTTGGGTCTTTTGACTGTGTGTGCTTTTAGTGATCCAGAATATGATTCATATTGATGAATCTTTTAGGTATACTTAAAAAGAATGTGTATTCTGAAGCTGAGCATGGTGGCACGTGCCTATAGCCCAGCACTTGGGCAGTGGGGGCAGATGGATCACAAATTTGAGGTGAGCCTGGGAGATCAATCGATTAATGGATCGATCGATCGATTGATCAGTCTATCTCAAGACCCTATCTCCTGGTGTTGAGTGAACTATTATGTAAGTATTAAGTTGGTTTGTAGTCCTTAATGATTTTGTTTTTGGTCTGTTGTGTCAGTTACTGAGAAAGACTTACTGAAGTTTCTAAGTCTACTTACTTTGTGGGTTTCTCCTTCAGTTCTATGAGTGTTAAAGCTTTATTATTAAGTGTATATTATTTGTGATTGTGTCTTTCTGAGGAATCAACCCCTCAGTTGTCAAGTCTGACTCATAGCAAGCCTACATACAACAGAATGAAACACTCCCCAACACTGTGCCATGCCCTGCACTGTCGGTACTTCTCTGCTATTCATAGGGTTTTCAGTGGGTGATGGTTTCAGGAGTGAATTGCTAGGTCCTTCTCCCTAGCCTGCAGCACCTGGTATTCCCAGGTGGTCTCCTATCCAAGCACTAACCAGGCTGACCCTCCTTAGTTTCTGAGATCAGTTGGGATCTGATGCCAGGGTGCTATGGCTACAGACATCATTATATAATATCCTTTCTAGTATTCCTTGTTCCAAAGTGTCTGGTTTGTTGATATTTATACCTCTGCAGCTTAGTGCTTACTACACACACACACACACACACCACCACCACCACCACCACCACCACCACCACAGGACCCAGAAGCCCACCACTATAACAGTCAACCATCGAAAACTACGAATAGCAGAGAAGCACTGATGCAGTGTCAGGTAGTGTTTGGTTTTGTTGTACATATAGGGTCACTATGAATCAGACCCAACTCCATGGCAACTGACAACACCCAACCTGTGTGTGTGTGTGTGTGTGTGTGTGTGTGTGTGTGTGTGTGTGTGTGTGTATGTACACACACACACGTATTCCTCCCCTCTTTTACTCTGTCTTTATGTTTAAAATATGTTTAAAATATTTTTTGTACCTCATATATGGTTAGGTCTTAGTTTTGTTCTGTTTGATATCTTTGCCTGTCTTTTTGGTCTTGAGGAAGCTAGGCATGTGCTTTACCACTGAGCTACACCCCCAGCCGATCTTTGCCTTTTAATTGAAGAAGTTAAACCATTTACATTTGATGTAATTATTTAATATGCTTATGTTAAAGTATTTTCCTTGTAATTTTTTTGTTTAATTTTTTTCCTCTCTTATTTCTACAGCCTTTCCTCCTTAACATTAGTTGAATTAGGATTTTGGGGGTTTGGGGTGATTTTTTTGTTTTGTTTTTTGAAACAGTGTCTCACTTTGCAGCCTGGGCTGGCCTCACACTCGTTATGTAGCCCAGGCTCTCCTCAAATTCTCAGTCCTCCTGCCTCATTTGTTCAGAGTGCTGGGATTATAGGAATGCACCACCACACTCAGCTCTTTGAGTATTTTTATGATTTCCTTTTTGTTCTATTCTTAGTTCATTTCACACCTTTGTTCTGTGCTGCTAATGGTTAATATTAGGCTGTGCTGTAGACATCTTTACCACTATCTATTGGGTAGTGTTTCATTCTGTTTACACATATGGCACTTAAGACAACAATAATATTGTAATACTGTTATACCATTTCTTCTATAACTTAAAGTGTAACTTAATAAATTGGTATACTTTAAAATTTTTAAATTTAATTTATTCATTCATTTATTTTGAGACAGAGTCCCATCTTGTAGCTGAGGCTGGCCTGGAACTCACAGTGTAGCCTAAATTGCCTTTGAACTCATGGTGATCCTTTTACCTCAGCCTCCTGAGTGCTGGGGTTTCAGGCATGTTCCACCATGCCCAGATCTTAACTTTAATTTCCTAACTTAATTTTTATTTTGGTTACTTCAGTTGTGTAACAAGTCACCGTGAATGCCTTAAAACAACACTATTAACAACCTGTTCTGTGAGTGACCCTTGTGTGTCTGTCCGTTTTCCATACTGTGGGACCCTGTGTGTTACTGTGATGCTGAAAACTATGCTACTGGTATTACAGATACCAACAGGGTCACTCATTGTGAACAGGTTTAAGCTGAGCTTCCAGACTAAGACAGATTAGGGAGTAGGACCTAGGAGCCCACTCCTGAAATAATTAGCCATTGAAAAATCTACAAATAGCAGAAAAGCACTGTCAGATATACTGCCAGAAAATGAGCCTCCCAGGTTGGGTTGGAAGGCACTCAAAAGATGACTGAGGAAGAGTTGTCTCCTCCTCAAAGTAGAGTGTATCTTAATGACAGAAATGGCCCAAAGACCTCCATTTGCTGATGTGGCACAACTCAAAATGAGGAGGAAAAACTGTAAATATCAATTAATAATTAGAAAATGGAATGTATATACTATGAATCTGGGAAAATTAGAAATCATCAAAAGGGAAATGGAGCACATAAACATCAACATTCTAGGTACCCGTGAGCTAAAATGGACTGGTATGGTTTTGAATCAGGTAATCATATGGTCTACTATGCTGGAAATGACAAAGAGAAATGGGGTTGCATTCATCATCAAAAAAGACATCTCAAGTTCTGTCCTGAAGTACAATGATGTCAGTGATAGAATAATATCCATATACCTACAAGGAAGGCCAGTTAATATGACCATCATTCACATTTACATACCCACCACTAAGGTTACAATTGAAGAGAGGATGATTTTGACCAGCTTCTGCAATCTGAAATGGATCAAACATGCAATCAGGATGTACTGGTAATTATTGGTGACCGGAATGCAAAAGTTGGAAACAAAGAAGAATGCTCGCTCAGTATAGCTGGAAAATATGGCCTTGGTGACAGAAATGATGCTGGATATTGAATAATAGAATTTTGTCAGACCAATGACCTTTTCATTGCAAATATATTTTTTCACCATCAGCAGCAGCGACTATACACAAGGAATTCACCCAATAGTACATACAGGAACCAAACTGACTACATTGGCAGAAATACATGATGGAAAAGCTCAATATCAAAAGTCAGAACAAGACCAGGTGCCATTTGTGGATCAGACTGTCAACTGCTCATATGCAGGTTCAAACTGAAACTGAAGAATTTAGAACAAGTGTACAAGAGCCAAGGTATGACCTTGAGGATGTCCCACCTGAGTTCAGAGACCACCTTAAGAACAAGTTTAATGTATTAGACACTAATAATTGAAGACGAGACAAGGTGTGGTATGACATCAAAGACATCATTCATGAGAAAATCAAAAGGTTATTAAAAAGACAGGAAAAAAAGAAGAGGCCAAATTACACGTCAAAAGAGACTGAAACTTGCCCTTGAACGTGGAGCTAAAGCAAATGCAGCTGAACGCAGCTAAAGCAAAAGAAAGACATGATGAAGTTAAAGAACTAAACAGAATATTTCAAAGGGTACCTTGAGAAAATAAGTCGAATATTATAATGACATGCAAAGAGCTCAAGATAGAAAACCAAAAGAGAAGAAAATGCTCTGTTTTCCTCCAGCTTAAGGAATTGAAGAAAAAGTCAAACCTCAAGTGGCAACAGTGAAGGATTCCACAGAGAAAATATTAAGCAATGCAGAAAACATCAAAAGAAGATGGAACAAATACAGAGTCATTATACCAAAAAGAATTGGTGGATGACTAACCATTTCAAGAGGTTGTTTATGATCAGGAACCAGTGGTACCAAAGGTAGAAGTGGAAGCTGCCTTGAACGAATTGGCAAAACACAAGGCTCCAGGAAGTAATGGAATACCAATAGAGATGTTTCAGCAAAGATACAGCACTGGAGGTGCTCACTAGTTTATGCCAAGAGATTTGGACAACAACTACTTGGCCAACTGACTGGAAAAGATCCATATTTGTGCCTATTCCCAAGAAAGAGGATCCAGCTGAAAGTGAAGAGGATTTGAAACATTTACTGATAAAGATCAAAGAACACAGCCTTCAGTATGGATTGCTCCTCAACATCAACAAAACAAAAATCTTTACAACTGGGTCAGTAACTTACTTCATAATAAATGGAGAAAAGGTTGAGGTTGTCCAAGACTTCGCTTTACTTGGTTCTACAATCAACACCCATGGAAATAACAGCCAAGAATTCAAAAGACGCATTGCATTGGGAAAAGCTGTCAGAAAAGACCTCTTTAAAATGTTGAAAAGTAAAGATGTCACATTGAGGATGAAGTCATGCCTGACTCATGCCATAGTATTTTTAGTTGCATTATATGGTTGTGAAAGCTGGGCATTGAATAAGGGAGATAGGACAGGAATTGGTGCTTTTGAATTACGGTGCTGGAGACGAATATTGACTATACCATGGACTTCCAAAAGAACCAACAGATCTGTCCCAGAAGAAGTGCAACCAGAGTGCTCCTTGGAAGCAAGGATGGCTAGACTGCATCTTACGTATTTTGGATATGTAGTCAGGAGGGACCAATCCCTGGAGAAGGACATCATGTTTTGGAGAGTTGTAGGTGAATGATAAAACTCTCAACTAGATGGATTTGACACTGTCTGCAACAGTGGGCCTAAACATAAATAAGATTGTGTGCCTGGCACAGAATCGGGGAGTGTTTTGTTTTGTTGTACATAGGGTCGCTATGAGTTGGACCCGACTTGACTGCACCTAACAACAGTAACAATTCTATGGGTCAGGCATTCAAGTGGAGCAGTGCAGAGATGGTCTCTCTCTACTCTATGATGAGCTGCTTCTGAGGCACCTCAAAACTGGGTGCTGGCATTATCTGAAGGTTTTTGTTTTGATTTTTGAGATAGCGTCTCAGTGTAGCTCAGGCTGGTCTTGAACTCATAATCCTTTTGCCTCAGCTTCTTGAGTTCTGGGATTATATGTGTGTGCCATCATGCCAGCCTAGTTTTGAAAGTTTGCCCATTTAAACATCATGCATGTGATGCTTGCTTAGAGTTTAGCTTAGTCTGTCAGTCAGAACTCATACACATGACCCTTTTATATGGCCTAAATTTAAGAGAGTCTAGTGGTTAGGTTCCAGAGATATGTGTCCTTATTAAATGAGAGCCAAATATTATCCTTTTTGACCTAGTCTTGACCAGCATCAATTTTGCTATATTAGCTGGGCATGGTAGTGCATGCCTGTAATCCCAGCAACTCAGGAGGCAGAGGCAGGAGGATCACCGGTTTGAGGCCAGAGGCAGCCTGTGTAATTTAGCAAGGCCTTGTTTTAAGATAAAAGAAAATGGGCTGTGGGTGCAGCACAGTGGTAGAGCACTTTCAAAAGTATGTGTAAGGCTCTGGGTTTGACCCCCCAAGTACTGGGGGGCGGGGAGAGAGAAAAAAGCTGCTGTATTATTTTTTAGGTGGAGATAGTTACAAAGTTCTACCCTGTCAAGGGGAGAGAATGTGGACCCCACCTTCTGTATATACAAGTCTTGGTAGAAGACTATTGATGTCACATTCTAAGCAAAGCATGTAGGTTCACGTAGAAGACTGTTAGGTGCCATTGAGTTGGGTTTGACTCACAGTGACCCTCATAGGTTTTTCAATGGCTGATTATTTTTGAGATTGCTTTCAGAATGAATTGCCACATCTTTCTCCCATTTTTGCAATGCTGAGGATTGAACCTGGGTCCTCCAAGAGTGTGGAGCAGCACTACCAACTGAGCTAAGGCAGCCTTTGGAAAATACAATCTACCATTTTCTCTCCTATCATTGTGCTATTGTTATTAGACACTGTAATTATTTGTGTGCTATAAATACATTGTTTTAAGTATGCCTTTTATATTTATTTATTTATTTACCATTTCTTTCATTCTTCTTTTTGTGGATCCATGTTTTTCATCTTCCTTAGTTTTCTTCCATATGAAGAACTTCTTTTGGGTTGGAATATACTTCAGTGGTAAAGTGCTTGCCTAGCATGTGCAAGTCCTGGATTTGATCCCCAGCATCAAAAACAAATAAAACTTTTTTTAACATTAGTTATAGTTGGGGACTGCTGTCAGTGAATCATCTCAGCTTTTATTGGTCTAAAAAAGTACTTTGTCTTCATATTTGAAAATCATATTACTGGATATAGAACTTTACATTGACTATTGTTTTCAGGGCTTTAAAAATCTTTCATTTTCTTCTGTGTTTTATGGTGTCAAATGAGAAATCTGCTTTCATTTTTATCTTTGTTTCTTTCTGAATAATGTGTCCTTTTACCTCTGCTCCTTGGGGTTTTTCTTTGTAACACTGGGTTTTAGCAGTTTGATTATATAGTGTGCCTTTCTTTATACTTGTGTGTCTGGGGCTTTTTGAGATTCTTGTATCTGTAGATTTATAGTTCTTTATCAGATATGTAAGATTTTCAGCCATTAGTTCTTCAGAATGCACATATACACTTCTTTTGTTCTCCCTTTCACCCTTCCTGCATCTCAGTTCACCTATGTTGGATTACTTGATAGTGTTCCAAAGATTACTGAGGTTTTGGTGTCTGTGGTCCACCTGCCCATGTTCTGTTCCGTCCATCTGTCCCCCCTCATCTTTCTTGTTCTGGCTGGTTTGGTGTTGCTGTGTGTTCAAATTCACTCTGCTTTTCTTCTGGAAAGTCTCATCAGCTGCTGTTCCCACCCTCTGTATTTTTCATTTGAGATACTTTTTAAATTTCTACAAGTTCTGTTAGTGTCTTTTTTCCTTTTTTAACTCTTGTTTCTCTCCTTTGCATAAACTCTATTTTTCTTGTCTGTTTTAATCTTTTTTTTTTTTTTTTTTTTTTTTTTTTTTTTTTTTTTTTTTTTTTTTTTTTTTTTTTTTTTTTTTTTTTTTTTTTTTTTTTTTTTTTTTTTTTTTTTTTTTTTTTTTTTTTTTTTTTTTTTTTTTTTTTTTTTTTTTTTTTTTTTTTTTTTTTTTTTTTTTTTTTTTTTTTTTTTTTTTTTTTTTTTTTT